>WNWK01038109.1:0-18118 GCA_009830355.1 Cherax destructor | reverse complement strand
AATGTATGTATTAATTTAGTCATTCTACGTGAATTTTTTTCCAAATTTATTCCATTCTGTAATATGGGCCAGAACTGAGCTGAATTGGGGCGAGGCCTTACTAATGATGTATAAAGCTGTAATATAACCTCTGGACTTCTGTTGCTAACACTTCTTGATATAAATCCCAGTAATCTATTTGCCTTATCGTACGCTTAGGCATTGCTGTCTTGGTTTAGATTGCATTCACTTGTGGGACGTAGAGTGAGGGGAGACATGATCGAGGTGTGCAAGTGGAAAATGGGTGTTGCGGGGGATATAAATAAGGTCTTGAGATATCTCTCAAGGAGAACCCACAATAAGATTCAAGTTAGATAAGTTTAGATTTAGAAAGGATATAGGAAAGTATTGGTTTGGAAATAGGGTAGTTGATGAGTGGAACAGTCTGCCTAGTAGGGTTATTGAAGCTAGGACCTTGGGTAGTTTCAAATTTAGGTTGGATAAATTCATGAGTGAGAGGGGTTGGATTTGAGTGGGACTCGCGCATGAGTGGGTAGAATTGTCAAAGCTTATTTCTTGGGTAGCATTGAAAATTGGGTTGAGCAAATATTCTGTTAGTGGGACGGATTGTGAAGGACCTGCCTAGTATGGGCGTATAGGCCTGCTGCAGTGTTCCTCCTTTCTTATGTTCCTATGAATTGTCAAAGCTTATTTCTTGGGTAGCATTGAAAATTGGGTTGAGCAAATATTCTGTTAGTGGGACGGATTGTGAAGAACTTGCCTAGTATGGGCCAACAGGCCTGCTGCAGTGTTCCTCCTTTCTTATGTTCTTATGTTCTTACATGTATTCATGCTTCATGTACTGATGTACCCAGAAACATCAAGACACAGTACACATGTATTCATGCTTCATGTACTGATGTGCCCAGAAACATCAAGACATAGTACACATGTATGCATGCTTCATGTACTGATGTACCCAGAAACACCAAGACACAGTACACATGTACGCATGCTTCATGTACTGATGTACCCAGAAACACCAAGACACAGTACACATGTATGCATGCTTCATGTACTGATGTACCCAGAAACACCAAGACACAGTACACGTGTATTCATGCTTCATGTACTGATGTGCCCAGAAACATCAAGACACAGTACACATGTATGCATGCTTCATGTACTGATGTACCCAGAAACACCAAGACTCAGTACACATGTACGCATGCTTCATGTACTGATGTACCCAGAAACACCAAGACACAGTACACATGTATGCATGCTTCATGTACTGATGTACTCAGAAACACCACGACACAGTACACATGTATGCATGCTTCATGTATTGATGTACCCAGAAACCCAAAGAGACAGTACACATGTATTCATGCTTCATGTACTGATGTGCCCAGAAACATCAAGACACAGTACACATGTATGCATGCTTCATGTACTGATGTACCCAGAAACACTAAGACACAGTACACATGTATGCATGCTTCATGTACTGATGTACCCAGAAACACCAAGACACAGTACACATGTATGCATGCTTCATGTACTGATGTAACCAGAAACACCAAGACACAGTACACATGTATTCATGCTTCATGTACTGATGTACCCAGAAACACCAAGACACAGTACACATGTATGCATGCTTCCTGTACTGATGTACCCAGAAACACCAAGACACAGTACACATGTATGCATGCTTCATGTACTGATGTACCCAGAAACACCAAGACACAGTACACATGTATTCATGCTTCATGTACTGATGTGCCCAGAAACATCAAGACACAGTACACATGTATTCATGCTTCATGTACTGATGTACCCAGAAACACCAAGACACAGTACACATGTATGCATGCTTCATGTACTGATGTACCCAGAAACACCAAGACACAGTACACATGTATGCATGCTTCATGTACTGATGTACCCAGAAACACCAAGACACAGTACACATGTATTCATGCTTCATGTACTGATGTACCCAGAAACACCAAGCCACAGTACACATGTATGCATGCTTCATGTACTGATGTACCCAGAAACACCAAGACACAGTACACATGTATGCATGCTTCATGTACTGATGTACCCAGAAACACCAAGACACAGTACACATGTATTCATGCTTCATGTACTGATGTGCCCAGAAACATCAAGACACAGTACACATGTATGCATGCTTCATGTACTGATGTACCCAGAAACACCAAGACACAGTACACCAGTATGCATGCTTCATGTACTGATGTACCCAGAAACACCAAGACACAGTACACATGTATGCATGCTTCATGTACTGATGTACCCAGAAAAACCAAGACACAGTACACATGTATGCATGCTTCATGTACTGATGTACCCAGAAACACCAAGACATAGCACACATGTATGCATGCTTCATGTACTGATGTACCCAGAAAAACCAAGACACACAGTTCACTGTTCATATATTGATGCTTCAACACGCCAATACATCGAATATTTTTTTTTAATAACACATCGGCCGTTTTCCACCAAGGCAGGGTGGCCCGAAAAAGAAAAACTTTCATCATAATTCACTTCATCACTGCCTTGCTAGACGTGTTTACACTACACTTATAAAAATGAAACATTAACACCCATCCTTCAGAGTGCAGACACTGTACTTCCCATCTCCAGGAATCAAGTCCGGCCTGCTGGTTTCCATGAATCCCTTCATAAATGTTACCTAAAAACAATTTGCCTCCATTCGCTCCTATCTAACACGCTCTCACACGCTTGCTGGAAGTCCAAGCCCCTCGCACACAAAACCTTCTTTACCCCCTCCCTCCAACCTTTCCTTGGCCGACCTCTACCCTGCCTTCCCACCACTACAAATGTATACACTCTCGAAGTCATTTTACTTTGTTCCAACCTCTCAACATATCCTAACCACCTCAACAACCCCTCCTCACTCCTCTGGATAATAGTTTTGGTAATCCCACACCTCCTCCTAATCTCCAAACTACGGATTCTCTGCATTATATTCACAACACACATTGCCCTCAGACATGACATCTCCACTGCCTCCAGCCTTCTCCTTGTTGCAACATTCACAACCCATGTCTCACACCCATACAAGAGTGTTGGTATAACTATACTCTCATACATTCCCCTCTTTGCTTCCAAGGATAAAGTTCTCTGTCTCCACAAGCTCCTCAGTGCACCACTCACCTTTTTCTCCTCGTTAATTATATGATTCACCTCATCCTTCATAGACCCATCTACTGACACATCCATTCCCAAATATCGAACACATTCACCTACTCCATACTCTCTCCATCCAATCTAAAATCCAATCTTCAATTACCTATTTTTTTTTTTGTTATTCTCATCACCTTACTCTTTCCTATATTCACTTTCAATTTCCTTCCTTTACATATCCTACCAAACTCATCCACCAACCTCTGCAACTTCTCTTCAGAATCCACCAAAAGCACAGTGTCAGCAAAGAGCAACTGTGACAACTCCCACTTTGTGTTAGATTCTTTATCTTTTAACCCCACACCTCTTGCCAACACCTGCGCATTCACTTCTCTTACAACCCCATCTATAAATATATTGAACAACCACGGTGACATCACACATCTTTGTCTAAGGCCTACTTTTTCTGGGAAATAATCTCCCTGTCCCCTACATACTCTAACCTGAGCCTCACTATCCTCGTAAAAGCTTTTCACCGCTTGCAATAACCTACCTCCTATTCCATTCATTTGCAACATCTGCCACATTGCCCCCTTATCCACCCTATCATATGCCTTTTCCAAATCCATAAATGCCACAAATACCTCTTTACCCTTATTTAAATACTGTTCACCTATATATTTCACTGCAAACACTTGGTCTACATACCCCCTACCCTTCCTAAAGCCTCCGTGTTCATCTGCTATCCTACTCTCCGTCTTACTCATAATTCTTTCAATAATAACTCTACCATACACTTTACCAGGGATACTCAACAGACTTATTCCCCTATAATTTTTACACTCACTTTTGTCCCATTTGCTTTTATAAAAAAGAACTATGCATGCTCTCTGCCGTCCCTAGCTACCTTACCCTTTTCCATACATTTATTAAATAAAAACACTAACCACTCCAAAACTATACCCCCACCTTCTTTTCACATTTCTATATTTATCCCATCAATCCCAGCTGCTTTACCCCCTTTCATTCTATTCAATGCGCCACGCACTTCCCCAACACTCCCAACTGGTTCTTCCTTACTCCTGTAAAATGTTATTCCTCCTTGCCCTATACATGAAATCACAGCTTCCCTATCTTCATCAACATTTAACAACTCATCAAAATATTCCCTCCATCTTCACGATACCTCTAACTCTCCATTTAATAACTCTCCTCTCCTATTTTTAATTGTCAAATCCATTTGTTCCCTAGGCTTACTCAACTTATTAATCTCACTCCAAAACTTTTTCTTATTTTCAACAAAATTTGTTGATAACATCTCACCCACTCTCATTTGCTCTCATTTTACATTGCTTCATCACTTTCTTTACCTCTCTTTTTCTCCTCATATACTCCTCCCTCCTTGCACTACACAAACACAGCCCCGGTGGCCTGGTGACTAAAGCTCTCGCTTCACGCACGGAGGGCCCGGGTTCAATTCCCGGTGGGGCGGAAACATTTTGAAGTGTTTCCTTACACACACATACACACATACAACAGGCCTAGTGTCTAATCGACATGCGCCTAGAACAAAATGGTTACTAACATACATACATACTATTACGATCAGGGCTTCATCTATGGGCCTGTTTTGCCCCGTCGTAACAAGATTTTAAATAAAGGTATTGAAAAGGGGAGAATGACCCAAAAGGTAAAATTCGTTGTATTTATTATACGATAATTCATATAATCCAATCATATGATCTAATAATTCTCTTTTACAATATATGTAACATCTGACTCATGGGCTCGTACAGTACTTCAAGCCTATAAGGTTGAATTCTTAAACTCAGAGAAAATCTACTCCTTGACAGTAGAGGCTGCGTGAACCTACTCGGACTAACAGCTTTTTAAGAGTAGGATAACTTAGAAGAAACCATAAGACTACTAAGAGTGAGAATCGATTTGTTGGGAGAGATCGTGAACCTACTCCTAACCAGGAGAGGGTGTGTGAACCTACTCCTAACCAGGAGAGGGTGTGCGAACCTACTCCTAACCAGGAGAGGGTGTGTGAACCTACTCCTAACCAGGAGAGGGTGTGTGAACCTACTGACGATCGTCCATTTTGAGTGAAACGACGTCATGTAGATCACGTGACTGAGGGAGGAGACCGGCCCCTAAACAAGTGACCGGTAGTAACACTAGTTGTATCCCACTACATGAACACCGGTAGTAACACTAGTCGTCTCCCACTACATGAACAGCACAGTAAAAATGACTAGCATATAAAATTATAAGGTAACATCCTACCTAACACATAGCTAAATCAAATAATAGTATAAAGTAAGACATTTTCGTTTTAGCTAATAACGGAAATATCTCCAATATACCATTATGATAAAAATATACACAATATAAAATGTTGGGCAAGGGTATACCCGTAACACATACATACATATATATATATATATATATATATATATATATATATATATATATAGTTCTGAGATGGAAGTAAGTGCCGGCACTCTGAAGAGGTGTAAATGTTGAGTTTATAACTGTAGTGTAAAGCACCTTCTGGAAGACAGTGATAGAGTGAATGATGATGAAAGTTTTTTCGGGCCACCCTGCCTTGGTGGAATCGGCCGATGTTAATAAAAAAATAAAAATATATATATGTCGTGCCGATTAGGTAAAACTGGTCAATTAGCAAGAACTCATCTAAAATTAAGTCCTTTCTAAAATTTCTCTTATACGTTTAAAGATATATTTTTTCATTTATGCTAATGTAAGAATTTATAATTTTGTATCAAGAGAAACTTTGAAAACCTACCTAACCTTATTACAACAAGCGCAATTTAATTTAGCCTAACCCAACTAAATATATTTTAGATACGTTAACATTAATTTAATAATAAACAAACACAATGAAATATATTTTTTCGTTATGTTCAGAATGATTTTGGCGAAATTATTGCATACACAAATTTTCACTTGTCTTATATGGCAAGGTGAGCGTTGCTATTTAAGCCAAATTGCAAGTTTTACCTAATCGGCACGCATATATATATATCTATATATATGTCGTGCGAATAGGTAAACTGGTCAATTACAAGAACTCATCTAAAATTAAGTCCTTTCTAAAATTTTCTCTATAGTTTAAAGATATTTTTTTCATTTATGTTAATGTAAGAATTTATAATTTTGTACCAGGAGAAACTTTGAAAACCTACCTAACCTTATTACAACAAGCGCAATTTAATTTAGCCTAACCCAAATAAATATATTTTAGATACATTAACATTAATTTAATAATAAACAAACACAATGAAATATATTTTTTCGTTATGTTCAGAATAATTTTGGCGAAATTATTGCATACACAAATTTTCACTTGTCTTATATGGCAAGGTGAGCATTGCTATTTAAGCCAAAATCGCAAGTTTTACCTAATCGCCCTAGTGGGTCCTTACCTGAGAGTCTGAACTGAACTGAACTTACCTAATCGGCACGACATATATATATATATATATATATATATATATATATATATATATATATATATATATATATATATATATATATATATATATATATATATATATATATATATATACGAACCTTGCAACAAGGATCGCAGTGCTTTACCGACCGTACCACACTGGACCAATACCTTGGCGCCAAGCTCATGCTAGACGTTGATCCAAGGCAGCAAGCTTTCAGATAAAGCACTGCGAAACTTGTTGCAAGGTTCGTAGGTTCGAGTCTCCTTCGGACAGAAATCAGTGTTTGTGAATATTTCGCCTGCTCTTGCGAATTTCTAGCATTGTAAAAATCTCTAGTTGTGTCGATGCATGCAGGGGATGAGATGAAAAGCTGTAAGCCACCTCCTGAAAGCTGGCTGCCTTGGATCAACGTCTAGCGTGAGCTGGATGCCAAGGTATTGGTCCAGTGTGGTACGGTCGGTAAAGCACTGCGAACCTTGTTGCAAGGTTCGTAGGTTCGAGTCTCCTTCGGCCAGAGATCAGTGTTTGTGAATATATATACGTATATATATATATATATATATATATATATATATATATATATATATATATATATATATATATATATATATATATATATATATATATAATATATATATATATATATATATATATATATATATATATATATATATATATATATATATATATATATATATATATATATATATATATTTTTTTATTAACACATCGGCCGATTCCCACCAAGGCAGGGTGGCCCGAAAAGAAAAACTTTCATCATCATTCACTCCATCACTGTCTTGCCAGAAGGGTGCTTTACACTACAGTTATAAAACTGCAACAGAGTGCCGGCACTGTACCTACCATCTCCAGAACTCAAGTCCGGCCTGCCGGTTTCCTGAATCCCTTCATAAATGTTACTTTGCTCACACTCCAACAGCACGTCAAGTATTAAAACCATATGCCTCCATTCACTCCTATCAAATACGCTCACACATGCTTGCTGAAGTCCAAGCCCCTCGCACACAAAACTTCCTTTACCCCTCCCTCCAACCTTTCCTAGGCCGACCCCTACCCCGCCTTCCCTCCACTACAGATTTATACACTCTCGAAGTCACTCTGTCTCGTTCCATTCTCTCTACATGTCCAAACCACCTCAACAACCCTCCTCAGCTCTCTGGACAATCGTTTTGGTAATCCGCACCTCCTCCTAATTTCCAAACTCCGAATTCTCTGCATTATATTCACACCACACATTGACCTCAGACATGACATCTCCACTGCCTCCAGCCTTCTCCTCGTTGCAACATTCATCACCCATGCTTCACACCCATATAAGAGCGTTGGTATAACTATACTCTCATACATTTCCCTCTTTACTTCCATAGACAAGGTTCTTTGTCTCCACAGACTCCGAAGTGCTCCACTCACCCTTTTCCCTCATCAATTCTATGATTCACCTCATCCTTCATAGACCCATCCGCCGACATGTCCACTCCCAAATATCTGAATACATTCACCTCCTCCATACTCTCTCCTCCAATCTGATATCCAATCTTTCGTCACCTATTCTTTTTGTTATCCTCATCACCTTACTCTTTCCTATATTCACTTTCAATTTTCTTCTTTTACACACCCTACCAAATTCATCCACCAACCTCTGCAGCTTCTCTTCAGAATCTCCCAAAGCACAGTGTCATCAGCAAAAAGCAACTGTGACAACTCCCACTTTGTATTTGCTTCTTTATCTTTTAGCCCAACACCTCTTGCCAAGACCCTCGCATTCACTTCTCTTACAACCCCATCTATAAATATATTGAACAACCACGGTGACATCACACATCCTTGTCTAAGGCCCACTTTTACTGGGAAATAGTCCCTTCCCTCCTACACACTCTAACCTGAGCCTCACTATCCTCATAAAAACTCTTCACTGCTTTCAGTAACCTTCCTCCTATTCCATACACCTGCAACATCTGCCACATTGCCCCCTATCTACCCTATCATACGCCTTTTCCAAATCCATAAATGCCACAAAAACATCTTTACCCTTATCCAAATACTGTTCACCTATATGTTTCACTGTAAACACTTGGTCTACACACCCCCTACCTTTCCTAAAGCCCCTTGTTCATCTGCTATCCTGCTTTCTGTTTTACTCTTAATTCTTTCAATAATAACTCTACCATACACTTTACCAGGTACACTCAACAGACTTATTCCCTATAATTTTTGCACTCTCTTTTGTCCCCTTTGCCTTTATACAAAGGAACAATACACGCTCTCTGCCAATCCCTAGGTACCTTACCCTCTTCCATACATTTATTAAATAATAGCACCAACCACTCCAAAATTATATCCCCACCTGCTTTTAACATTTCTATCTTTATCCCATCAATCCCAGCTGCCTTACCCCTTTCATTCTACCCACTGCCTCACGAACTTCCCTACACCCACAACTGGCTCTTCCACACTCCTACAAGATGTTATTCCTCCTTGCCCTACACACGAAATCACAGCTTCCTGTCTTCATCAACATTTAACAAATCCTCAAAATATTCTCTCCATCTTCCCGATACCTCTAACTCTCCATTTAATAACTCTCCTCTCCTATTTTTAACTGTCAAATCCATTTGTTCTCTAGGCTTCCTCAACTTATTAATCTCATTCCAAAACTTTTTCTTATTTTCAACAAAATTTGCTGATAACATCTCACCCACTCTCTCATCTGCTCTCTTTTTACATTGCTTCACCACTCTTTTAACCTCTCTTTTTCTCTCCATATACTCTTCCCTCCTTGCATCACTTCTACTTTGTAAAAACCTCTCATATGCTAACTTTTTCTCCCTTACTACTCTCTTTACATCATCATTCCACCAATCGCTCCTCTTCCCTCCTGCACCCACTCGCCTGTAACCACAAACTTCTGCTGAACACTCTAACACTACATTTTTAAATCTACCCCATACATTTTCGACCCCATTGCCTACACTCTCACTAGCCCATCTATCCTCCAATAGTTGTTTATATCTTACCCTAACTGCCTCCTCTTTTAGTTTATAAACCTTCACCTCTCTTTACTTACTGATTCTATTTTCCTTGTATCCCATCTACCTTTTACTCCCACTGTAGCTATAACTAAAAAGTGATCTGATATATCTGTAGCCCCTCTATAAACATGCACATCCTGAAGTCTACTCAACAGTCTTTTATCTACCAATACATAGTCCAACAAACTACTGTCATTACGCCCTACATCATATCTTGTATACTTATTTATCCTCTTTTCTTAAAATATGTATTACCTATAACTAAACCCCTTTCTATACAAAGTTCAATCAAAGGGCTCCCATTATCATTTACACCTGGCACCCCAAACTTACCTACTACACCCTCTCTGCATGTTTCTCCCACTTTAGCATTTAGGTCCCCTACCACAATTACTCTCTCATTTGGTTCAAAAGTTCCTATACATTCGCTTAACATCTCCCAAAATCTCTCTCTCCCCTCTACACTCCTCTCTTCTCCAGGTGCATACACGCTTATTATGACCCACTTTTCGCATCCGACCCTTATTTTAATCCACATAATCCTTGAATTTACACATTTATATTCCCTCTTTTCCTTCCATAACTGATCCTTCAACATTATTGCTACCCTTCCTTAGCTCTAACTCTCTCAGATACTCCTGACTTAATCCCATTTATTTCTCCCCACTGAAACTCGCCTACCTTCATATATATATATATATATATATATATATATATATATATATATATATATATATATATATATATATATATATATATATATATATATATTTATATATATATATATATATATATATATATATATATATATATATATATATATATATATATATATATATATATATATATATATATATATATATTTATTTATTTATTTTCAATCAAGTCGGCCGTCTCCCACCGAGGCAGAAAATCCGCAAAAACAAAATACTTTCATCATCATTCAACACTTTTACCACACTCATACATAATCACTGTCTTTGCAGAGGAGCTCAGATACGACAGCTGAGAATAGTCGCTCCCAGCTGTCACTATCTCAGACTCCTCCTTTAAAGTGCAGGCATTGTACTTCCCATTTCCAGGACTCAATTCCAACTAAATCAATTTACTGGTGTCCCTGAATTCCTTCACAAAATGTTACCCTGCTCACACTCCAACAGATCGTCATGTCCCAAAAACCATTCGTCTCCATTCATTCCTATCTAACACGCTCACACATGCTTGCTGGAAGTCCAAGCCCTCGCCCACAAAACCTCCTTTACCCTTCCCTCCAACCTTTTCTAGGACGACCCTACCCCGCCTTCCTTCCCTACAGATTTATACGCTCTCCAAGTCATTATACTTTGATTCATTCTCTCTAAATGACCAAACCACCTCAACAACCCCTCTTCAGCCCTCTGACAAATACTTTTAGTAACTCCACACCTTCTCCTAATTTCCACATTCCGAATTCTCTGCATAATATTTACACCACACATTGCCCTTAGACAGGACATCTCCACTGCCTCCAGCCTCCTCCTCGTTGCAGCATTTGCAACCCATGCTTCACACCCATATAAGAGTGTTGATACCACTATACTTTCGTACATTCCCTTCTTTGCCTCCATGGATAACGTTTTTTGTCTCCACAGATATCTCAATGCACCACTCACCTTTTTTCCTTCATCAATTCTATGGTTAACCTCATCCTTCATAAACCCATCCACTGACACGTCAACTCCCAAATATCTGAAAACATTTACTTCTTCCATAATCCCTCTCTCCAATGTGATATCCAATTTTTCTTTATTTAAATCGTTTGATACCCTCATCACCTTACTCTTATCTATGTTCACTTTTAACTTTCTACCTTTACACACTCTCCCAAACTCGTCCACTAACCTTTGCAACTTTTCTTTAGAATCTCCCATAAGCACAGTATCATCAGCAAAAAGTAACTGTGTCAACTCCCATTTTTCATTTAATTCTCCATAATTTAATCCACCCTCTCCCAATCACCCTAGCATTTATTCTTTTACAACCCCATCTATAAATATATTAAACAACCATGGTGACATTACACATCCTGTCTAAGACCTACTTTTACCGGGAGTAATCTCCTCTCTCCTACCCACCCTAACCTGAGCCTCACTATCCTCATAAAACTCTTTACAGCCTTCAGTAACTTACTACCTATTCCATATATATATATATATATATATATATGCAAACAACCACTATGAAAGTTAGATAATTTAATTGAAAATAGTGATTGGACAAAGCACGCTAATAACAATTTTGTAATTAACTTATCAGATGAAATATTAGATAAAAATACAACTGCTGCTCTTGGTTTCGGTTTAAGTTTTGCAACTTCAAAAACTTAATAATGTTGAAATTGCAAAAGCCTTTTGTAATTTAGAAAAATCCTCTGATTTATCCATTGATGAAATAAATATTAGTAAGGGGATGGTATATAGCTCTATGTTAAAACAAAATATTCCCAATTGCCCTCAAAGATTTTTTAAGTCTTATGATTCACTTTTGAATAATAAAAATTTGCGTCTTACTAAAGCAGATAAAATTAATGCAATTGTAATTATGAAAGAAACCGATTACCAAGATAAAATGAATAACCTCCTAGATGATTTTGAAACCTATTCTAAACTTAGAAAGAATCCCTTAGAAACTGTTAACAGCAATTTCAATAAAACAATAACACATCTATTGAAGGGCAAAGATGAATTAATTAAAAAATTTACTTCAACTAATCCATCTTTACCTTATATGTATGGATTAATAAAAACACACAAACCTGGTAATCCTGTTAGACCAATTATTAGCTCTATAGGTTCTGTTTCTTATAAACTTTCTAAATGGCTTGTTGATATTTTGAGCCCAATTGTTGGAAAAATTTCTAATTTTAATGTTAAAAACAACTTAGATTTAGTTGATAAATTAAGCACCTTGACTGATTTAAATGATTTAAATATGGTTAGTTTTGATGTTACCTCCTTGTTTACAAAAGTTCCAGTTGATGATTTACTAAGTTTATTATCTGAAGAACTGGTTAATTATGATTTACCATTGCCAGTTCCTACTATCATTAAACTTATTAAACTTTGTATTGTTGATGCAAAATTTGTATTTAATGATGAGTTTTACACTCAGAAGTTTGGTATGGCAATGGGAAATCCTCTTTCACCTGTTCTTAGTAACTTATATATGGAATTTTTCGAAACAAGATTACTTAACACTATACTTCCCAATAGAGCTAAGTGGTATAGATATGTTGATGATATTTTGTGCCTTATGCCTAAGAATGTAGACATAAACCATTTCCTTGTTAAATTAAATAGCTTAGCTCATTCTATAAATTTTACTGTTGAATTCGAAGTAAATAACTCATTGCCCTTCCTAGATGTGTTTATTATTAAGGGTAACATTGATTTTAAATTCAAAATTTACAGAAAACCTACAAATAATTGTTCCTATGTACACTATTACTCTTCACATCAAGATAGAGTTAAAGTGTCGGTTTTTTCTTCAATGTTTTTCAGAGCTTTACGTATTTGTAGTCCAGAGTTCATAGATGAAGAAATCTCTAAAATTTATGAAATAGCTAATGATTTAAAATACCCAAGAAACATAATTGATAAATCTTTTAAAATAGCTAGGAATACTTTTTACAATCCAAAAAGGGACAACCAACCTTATTGAACCAAAAATATGTTGGTTCTCCCTTACCATGAAAACTTGGTTGATATGCCTTCCTTTCTTAAGAATTTTAATATCAATGTTGTATTTAAAAATCTTGATACAGTAAAAAGACTTTTGATAAAAAATAACCCCCAAAATGCTGATGGATGTGTCTATAAGATTCCCTGTAAAATGTGCGATAAAGTTTATTACGGTCAAACCGGTAAAAATCTTGAACTAAGATTAAAACAACATAAATATAGCATTAGAACTGGACAAGATTCTAATGCTCTATTTATTCATGTGAGAGATTTTAACCATCCAATTGATTTTCAAAATGCTGAGAAGGTTGTATCAAGCAAGTCCATGGTTGAAAGGAATATAATAGAATCATGTTTCATAAAAAGCAGTTTTGAAAATAATATGAATATTTCTTT
The DNA here is from genome assembly GCA_009830355.1 of Cherax destructor. Lineage (NCBI taxonomy): Eukaryota > Metazoa > Arthropoda > Malacostraca > Decapoda > Parastacidae > Cherax > Cherax destructor. The sequence continues at coordinate 4,303 of WNWK01038109.1, read as the reverse complement.
TGGTTTATATAAATTGGATTCATTTATAATTAATAAAATTTGGGAAGAATTTAATGATAAATTGGACTAATCTTAATTCTTGGGAAGAGTTTCAGGTCCTTTCTTATGTTTCTCTTCACAGAGTCGTGCGATGTTATGCTACTGTGAGGTGTAGTCTTTGTTAGTGTGATGTGACTGTGAGGTGTAGTCTCGCCCCTTATATAAGCCTTCTTGTCATAAGAACATAAGAAACATAAGAAAGGAGGAACACTGCAGCAGGCCTGTTGGCCCATTCTAGGCAGGTCCTTCACATTCCATCCCACCAACAGAATATTTGTTCAACCTAATTTTCAATGCTACCCAAAAAATAAGCTTTGATAATTTTATTTACTCATGTGCAATTCCCACTCAAATCCAACCCCTTTCACTCATGAATTTATCCAACCTAAATTTAAAACTACCCAAGGTCCTTGCTTCAATAACCCTACTAGGCAGACTGTTCCATTCATCAACTACCCTATTTCCAAACCAATACTTTCCTATATCCTTTCTAAATCTAAACTTATCTAACTTGAATCCATTATTGCGGGTTCTCTCTTGGAGAGATACCCTCAAGACCTTATTTATATCCCCTTTGTTAATACCCATTTTCCACTTGTATACCTCGATCATGTCTCCCCTCATTCTACGTCTTACAAGTGAATGTAATTTAAGGGTCTTCAATCTTTCTTCGTAAGGACGATTTCTAATGCTATGTATTAATTTAGTCATTCTACGCTGAATGTTTTCTAACGAATTTATGTCCATTCTGTAATATGGAGACCAGAACTGAGCTGCGTAATCTAGGTGAGGCCTTACTAATGATGTATAAAGCTGTAATATAACGTCTGGACTTCTGTTGCTAACACTTCTTGATATAAATCCCAGTAATCTATTTGCCTTGTCATGTTTCCTTCTATAGTTCCTTGATAATGTGAGTAGTCACGAAATCGCTTGGAATTCCTCTATTTTTTCATAGTGGTTGTCTTGCATATTTTGATATCACCTGTTTACTGTGATCTTTTTGCATATATATATATATATATATATATATATATATATATATATATATATATATATATATATATATATATATATATATATATATATATATATATATATATATATATATATATATATATATATATATATATATATATTAGAGTAATTGTAGTAGTGAATAGCTAAAGTAATTGTAGTAGTGAATAGCTAAAACTTGCAATTATGGCTTAAATAGCAACGCACGCTCTTCTTGCCGAATAAGGCAAGCGAAATTTGTGTATGCAATAATTTCTAAAAATCATTATGAAAGTAACGGAAAAAAAATTATATTTCAATTTTTTTATTAATAAATTACTCTAAGCTTATCTAAAATATATTTAGATGGATTATGCTCAATTAAATTACGCTTGTTTTACTTATTCATTTGTAAACCTTTCATCAACAGGGTGCAACATCCATCCGTTTTGCAACAACGGTCAAGGAGTGTGCAGAGAATCATGCAGCACTATGGAGCGTGAGGTGAAGGGAAGCTGTGGTCAGTCTGGCTGTAAATGCTGCTCTTATCGTGATGCTGAGTGTCATGACTCCGATGACTGTCCAGGCATTTGTATGGACAAAAGACTCTGAAAAACTCTACTTAAAAATTACAGTTGTGATGGACATGACTGTATATGCTGTGATAGTAAGTAACTTAATGATGAATGTTTTCATGTACGCTTTTAAATTTTTTGGATAAAGCTTTTGGGTTCTATCAACCTTTCGTCTATTATTTTGTGTGTATTAACATTGAGTGGTCAAATGCTATCTATTGTTTGCAATCTCTCACATGGAATATAAAAATTAGCTTTTCTAATTTCGATATTCTTAGATTTTTTATAATTTGGTTTAATCTTTCTTCGTGGTGAATACTAAAGGTGAAGATTTGTTTTTTATTATTTCTTAAGTTGAAATATATCTGATGGTGAAAACATCAGTGAAATTGCAAATATGATTTGGATAAAAAGGGTTTATGTAGACAAATTTCTCTTTGACATAACTTATCTATAGAAATTAAAAAAAGTTTTTTTTTTCAATGTCTGAAGCATAGAGTTCCTAGTTAAGTTGCGTTTAACAAGTGGCATAATAAACAGATACCTATTTATTGAATTGTATGTATTTTGTTCTGTTTCTTCTCTGGAGGAAGAGTCGAATGCTGGGTTGAAATTCTTAGAAAGGGCCCAATATATATATATATATGCAAGAAAACCACTATGAAAAAAAAGAATTCCAAGCGCTTTCGTGACTACTCACATTATCAAGGAACTATAACAGGAAACATGACAAGAAGGGCTTATATAAGGGGCGAGACTACACCTCACAGTCACATCACACTAACAAAGACTACACCTCACAGTAGGTAACATCTACGACTCTGTGAAGAGGAACATAAGAATGGACCTGAAACTCTTCCCAAGAATTAAGATTAGTCCAATTCATCATTAATTCTTGGGAAGAATTTCAGGTCCTTTCTTATGTTCCTCTTCACAGAGTCGTGAGATGTTACCTACTGTGAGGTGTAGTCTTTGTTAGTGTGATGTGACTGAGGTGTAGTCTCGCCCTTATGCCCTTCTTGTCATGTTTCCTGTTATAGTTCCTTGATAATGTGAGTAGTCACGAAAGCGCTTGGAATTCTTCTATTTTTTCATAGTGGTTTTCTTGCATATTTTGATATCACCTGTTTACTGTGATCTTTTTTTTTTTTTTTTTTTTTTTATATATATATATATATATATATATATATATATATATATATATGTCGTGCCGATTAGGTAAAACTTGGGATTTTGGCTTAAATAGCAACGCTCACCTTGCCATATAAGACAAGTGAAAATTTGTGTATGCAATAATTTCGCCAAAATCATTCTGAACATAACGAAAAAAATATATTTCATTGTGTTTGTTTATTATTAAATTAATGTTAACGTATCTAAAATATATTTAGTTGGGTTAGGCTAAATTAAATTGCGCTTGTTGTAATAAGGTTAGGTAGGTTTTCAAAGTTTCTCTTGGTACAAAATTATAAATTCTTACATTAACATAAATGAAAAAAATATATCTTTAAACGTATAAGAGAAAATTTTAGAAAGGACTTGATTTTAGATGAGTTCTTGCTAATTGACCAGTTTTACCTAATCGGCACGACATATATATATATATATATATATCATACATTATTTATAAAACTTTTATCAATAGGGTGCAACTTTAATCCATTTTGCAACAACGGGGAAGGAGTGTGCAGAGAATCATGCAGCATCATGGAGCGTGAGGTGAAGGGAAGCTGTGGTCAGTCTGGCTGTAAATGCTGTTCTTATCGTCATGCCGAGTGTCATGACTCAGATGACTGTCCAGGCATTTGTGTAGACGAAAGACTCTGCTTAACTCCCCTCAAAAATTACAGCTGTGATGGACATGACTGTATATGCTGTAACAGTAAGTAACTTAATGACGCCTATCTTCATGTACGCTTTCAAATATTCCTAGATATTCAAAATGAATTAAGTTGCAGCCGGAGATGCTTTTGGGATCTATCAACCGCTTGTGTATTATGATATGTATACTCACAATTTTGTCATTCTTCGCATCAATAAGGAAGTGCATAGCAACACTGAATGTCAGTGATTCCTGATGATCTCAGGTCAGTGCCACTGGTGTCCCTCGCGATAATGATAATGATAACCTCTGTTTATAAAAAATGAATACAATTGATATATGATTAATATACATGACGGATACGCTTTATAAACAGTCCATGTAATAGAGAATTTTGCTCATCACTACTATGTTTCTGGTTAGTATATTATAAAAATATAATTCGCAGTCTGTGATGTGGCATATCAAAATTGGGTTTGTGATTTTGACATTTTGATAATTTGGTTTTACCTTTTATTCTGATGAATACTAAATTTGAAGTATTTTATTTCTTATTTCTTCTGTTGAAATGGATTAGTGATGTTGAAAACATCAGTTTAAATGCAAATATAATTTGGATAAGAAGGGTTCCCTTAGATAAATTTCGCTTTGACATAACTTATCTATGCAAATTAAAAAGTGCTTCCTATCCATGTCTGAAGCATAGAATTCCTAGATATGTTGCGTATAACAAGTGACATGTCAAACTTATTTACTAAACTGTGAGGATGTTCCGCATTCCTTTTCTTCTCTCCAGAGAGAGTCGAGTACTAGGTAGAAATTCATAGAAGGTGCCCCATATGTCTGCCGATTAGGTAAAACTTGCTATTTT
>WNWK01038108.1:0-18118 GCA_009830355.1 Cherax destructor | reverse complement strand
AAGATGCAGGGAGTGTGGGGGATGCAGGGGTAAAAGGGATGCAGGGAGGGGCTGGGGATGCAGGGAGTGTAGCATGGATGCAGGGGGGAAGGATGCGGGGGAGTAGTAGGCATGCAGGGGGGGCATTCATGCGGGAGTGTGAATTCATGCAGGGGTGTAGCATTCCCGGGAGTGAGCATTCATGCGGGAGTGTAGCATTAAAAAGAAAAGGCCAGTAACCCCAGAAAAGAACTTGGTCCCCGAGTGTTAAGGGAAAGGGGTTTCCCCTTTCCCAAACACTGGCATACCTCCACATTCCCCCTCCCCCACACATAAAACAATCCAAAAATGTAAGTGACATGTTTTGTACAATATTTACATGTGTATTTGGGGTATTTTTTTTATTAAATTCTGTTTTTTTAATATCAAAAAGTTAAAAAATATTTTATTTAACAAATTTTTGGAAGTTTTGGGGCCGGTTAAATTTTTTTCCCATTATTTCTTATGGGGAAAATTGATTCTTTAACAATTTTTTCCCCTTAAAAATCCCCTTTTGACGGTTAATATCGTGGGGGGGTACCACTGTACATAACACATTATAAGTTAAAAGGAATATAGGGGGGAGTCCAAAATAAGAAAAACATAAAAAATTACCACAAAACGTGCCAGATCACTTTCCCATTGATTTTAAAAAGGTATTTCCTCCAGTGCCGGAACTAATCAGGCAAAAAACAGTTATACCGAGCCCAAAAAAAAAAAAGGAAATTAGTGTACAAGAACACAGGGCCCCAACTCCCAGGGGGAACTTGGGCCCTTTTAGGGGAAAACCCAAAAGAGAACAAAGATTTGTCAGAGGAAAGAAAGTCTTCCTGAAAATAAGGTGTAGATATAACTGTTATAGTGAATATCACAGTGGTGCCGTAGTATACAGATAAGTTAATAAATGTTAAAGTGAAGTGTTAGGCCTAACGATTTTCGTGTTTGAAATCAGTTGCCAGCAGTCGCCGGGTCTTACCACGCAGGTCAGCTGTATTGATAATTTTAATCTGCTAGTGTACCTGTCCAAAATCTAGTGATTACATTGATATAAAAGAATTTCTATCGAAATACAAATAGGTGCACAATCTTGAGAAAATACGTAAATTGTCCAGTTCGAAAAATAAGATAAACTGTCGAGCTGTGAGTTATCAGTGAACGATTTCAACAACATAAGTCCGTATATCATCCAGTCAACCATAGTGAATACAGCAGTTTGTAGTGGAAGTAGAAAAAACTAGGAAAACTAAACCCAGTACAGTGATCCATAAGTGCCTAAAACCCCAGGTGGTAAACCAGGGTGAGGTAAACCAGGGTGCCAGAAGTAAACAGGGTGCCAGAGGTAAACCAAGGTGCCAGAGGTACGGCCGTCCATCATAGTAGGAGCTGCCAGAAGCACCGGATTTTTCTCCAACACGCAAGCTATACTTTTTGTATCAAACTGATCATTATTACTCTGTTTAATCATCTTCCAGTGGTCTGTCTCGAGTAACCCAAAATATCCCTACAGGATCCATTAAATAAGTGATACTGGATTGCATCAGATCCAAGAAATAAGGGAACCAATGTCCGGGTTCAAAACTGGTATCCTTGTCCGGATTCAATAAGCGGACGGGATTTTAGGTGGCCTTATCAAACACCCAAACAATAACAATAACTTAAAGCGGTACGATTGTCCAAACACTTACATATGCAAATAAAATAGATATGATACAAATAGACGGATCACCACTTCAGGGAAGCTATTAGTAGAATATACAGTAAAACAACCAACAAAATCAATCATGAAATCCTGTGTAATATGCAACCAAACAAACAAACGTTCCATTGGATGGATTATATGCAACTTCTGTGGTAAATGGAGCCACACCCCTTGTGCTAGCATTCAGGAACTAACTACACAAGATATTAAACCAGGGAAGTGTTTTTGGGTATGCCCAAATGAGACCAAACTGTGGAATAAAATCACATTGATTTTAAAAGATGACAACATCAAATCGGCCTTCATAAAAAACATGACAGCACTCTATAACAGTTGGGAAAATAAAAAAAATCTAGGCCAGATGGTGCTATCACCCTTGGTACAGATGGTGCCCTGGTAGACAGTAACTGTAAAAATGGAGAAATAAATGATGGTGACCTGAAGGGGGACAGGAGCTCCAGTGGGGAAACAGGTGTAAACAAGGACACACAAAAACCAATGTTACAAACTAGCAATACCACGGTAGATAGTAAACAGGGGATGCCCAGGGAAATACTGAAGATAAATAACCAGAAACTGATGAAGGCTCCATTGTTAGCACTATTGCCGAAGATAGAAACGAGACAGGAACACACCCACCAATAGGGAATACAATGGGGAACACAGTCACAAAAAAACAGGGCAAACGGAAACCAGGCCTGTGTGAATATTATGCACTTGGTATCTGCAGGCATGGAATATCTGGGAAAACAGATGGGACATGCAATTATGATCACCCCAGAAAATGCCGTGCCCATATGAAAACAGGAAAATGCAACCTCCCATCCTGTAAGCTTTTCCACCCTGAAATGTGCCACTCATCAGTTCAGGAGAGGAAGTGCTATAACTTATATTGCCAGGCATACCACCTAAAGGGTACAAGACGGCACAGAACATCCAGACCATGGCAAAACCTGGGTAGCCACAGCCACTCCGGAGAGAGAGGTTTTTTAGTGCCAGGAAGGAAAAAAAGCTGGCAGGAAATGACAGAAATCGTACACCAACTGTAATCATTTCTGGAGTGGAATCACAGTCAATGGCCTCCACTCCAACACAACAGATATTAGTGCCAGGAAAAAAGACCCCCCCCCCATACCACCAATCCAACAACATTCATCTTTGCAAATATACAGGGTCTAAAGCCAGCAACAAAAACCAAGATACCTTACATACATGGACTGCTTACAGAGTCAAATGCTATGTTTGCGGCGTTAACAGAGACCCACATAAGAGATCACTTGGACAATGAAATATGGATCCCGGGCTACAACCTATACAGGTGTGACAGAGTGGTCTGTATATCACAGAGTCACTTATATGTTCAGAACTACTAAATGCCTCAAATGATGTAGTTGAAGTATTAGTAATAAAGATCAAGAATCAAAACCTAGTCATCACAGTTGTATACAAGCCTCCGGATGCAATGTCCCAACAATTCCAGGAACAGCTTCTGAAAATTGACCACTGTCTGGAAAATCTTCCAGCTCCTGCCCCAACATCTTGCTCCTGGGGGATTTCAACCTAAGGCACCTTAAATGGAAGAATATTGCAAACAATGTTGCAGCAGAGATAACACCAGGAGGCAGCTCAGATGAAAGCTCGCACACACATGAACTTCTAAATCACTGCACCAAATTCACCTTAAACCAGCAAATAGTAGAGCCTACAAGATTAGAGAATACGCTGGACCTCATCTTCACCAACAATGATGATCTGATACGAAATGTCATCATATCAAAAACAATATACTCAGATCACAACATAATAGAGGTCGAGACATGTATGCGGGGAGCCACAGATCGACAAAATATGATCAGCCTCGAGGGAGCCTTCTCCAAATTCAACTTCAATAACAAAAACATAAGGTGGGACCAAGTAAACCAAGTCCTAAATGATATAAACTGGGAAGATAGCCTAAGCATCACGGATCCTAACCTATGTCTAGAACAAATTATCTCTGTGGCACTTGAGGTTTGCTCAAGGCAAATTCCCTTAAGGAAAAGAAGAAGATGTAAACTAGAAAGAGAGAGGCGCTCCCTATACAGGCAAAGGCAGAGAATAACGGAGCGACTACAAGAAGCCAATATATCTGAAATACGTAGGGAGACGCTGGTCAGAGAAATAGCAACCATTGAATTAAAACTAAAGGAATCTTACAGGAATCAAGAAATGCGGGAAGAACTAAAAGCCATAAATGAAATTGAAAGAAACCCAAAGTATTTCTTTTCTTATGCCAAATCAAAGTCGAGAACAACATCCAGTATTGGGCCCCTACTTAAATGGGATTGGTCCTACACAGATGACAGCAAGGAAATGAGTGAGTTACTAAAGTCTCAGTATGACTCAGTTTTTAGCGAGCCGCTCACCAGACTAAAAGTTGAAGACCTAAATGAATTTTTTATGAGTGCCACAGAACTTGGCAGATGCATGCCTATCTGACATTACCCTGATGCCAAATGACTTCGAAAAGGCAATAAATGACATGCCCATGCACTCCGCTCCAGGCCCAGACTCATTGAACTCCATGTTCATCAAGAACTGCAAGAAGCCCCTATCACGTGCTTTTAACATCCTATGGAGAGGGAGCATGGACACTGGGGTCGTCCCGCAGTTACTAAAAACAACAGACATAGCCCCACTCCACAAAGGGGGCAGTAAAGCAATAGCAAAGAACTACAGACCAATAGCGCTAACGTCCATATCATAAAAATCTTTGAAAGGGTTCTAAGAAGCAAGATCGCCACTCATCTAGATACCCATCAATTACACAACCCAGGGCAGCATGGGTTTAGAGCAGGTCGCTCCTGTCTGTCCCAACTACTAGACCACTATGACAAGGTCCTGGATGCTTTAGAAGACAAACAAAATGCAGATGTTATCTACACAGACTTTGCAAAAGCCTTTGACAAGTGTGACCATGGTGTAATAGCACACAAAATGCATGATAAAGGAATAACAGGAAAAGTGGGTAGATGGATCTATAATTTCCCAACAAGTAGAACACAAAGAGTAGTACAGTGGTACCTCGAGTTACAATGGTCCCCAAAATCGCCCTTTTATGTAAGTTTATTTTTTTAAATGCTTTTGTAAGTATATTTTTGGGGGTGTAAAAGGACTAGTCTATTTTACATTATTCCTTATGGGGATAAATTCGTTTGGTAATGGCACTTGAACAGCATTCTCGAACGAAAAAATATCGTAACTCGAGGTACCACTGTAGTCAACAGAGTAAAGTCTGAGGCGGCTACGGTGAAAAGCTCTGTTCCACAAGGCACAGTACTCGCTCCCATCCTGTTCCTCATCCTCATATCGGACATAGACAGGGATATAAGCCACAGTGCCGTGTCTTCCTTTGCAGATGACACCCGAATCTGCATGACAGTGTCCACCGTTGAAGACACTGCAAGACTCCAAGTAGACATAAACCAAATCTTTAAATGGGCTGCAGAAAATAATATGAAGTTCAATGATGAGAAATTTCAATTACTCAGATATGGAAAACGTGAAGAAATTAAAATTTCATCAGAGTACAAAACAAATTCCAACCACACAATAGAGCGAAAACGTAATGTCAAAGACCTGCGAGTGATCATGTCAGAGGATCTTACCTTCAAGGACCATAACACCGTAGCAATCGCATCTGCTAGAAAAATGACAGGATGGATGATGAGAACCTTCAAAACCAGGGATACCAAGCCCATGTAGACAGTTTTCAGGTCGCTTGTTCTATCTACGCTGGAATATTGCTGCACACTAACTGCACCTTTCAAGGCGGGTGAAATTGCTGACCTTGAAAATGTGCAGAGAACCTTCACCGCACGCATAAGTGCGATAAACCACCTCAACTACTGGGAACGCTTGAAGTTCCTAAACCTGTACTCTCTAGAACGCAGGCGGGAGAGATACATTATTATATACACATGGAAAATTCTCGAGGGCTTAGTACCAAACTTGCACACAAAAATCACTCCCTACGAAAGCAAAAGACTCGGCAGGCGATGTAACATCCCCCCAATGAAGAGCAGGGGTGCTACTAGCACGTTGAGGGACAACACAATAAGTGTGAGGGGCCCAAGATTGTTCAACTGCCTCCCAGCATACATCAGGGATTACCAACAAGCCCCTGGCTGTCTTCAAGCAGGCACTGGACAGGCACCTCAAGTCGGTACCTGATCAGCCGGGCTGTGGTTCGTACGTTGGAATCGTGTGGCCAGCAGTAACAGCCTGGTTGATCAGGCTCTGGTCCAACAGTAGGCCTGGTCACAGACCGGCCGGGGCGTTACCCTGGAATTCTCTCCAGGTAGACTCCAGGTAGATACCTAACACCCAAACGGATTCGTTGAAAAAATAAGGTATCCGCGACCAGATTCATAAGTGGATGGGGGTTTTAGGTGGCCTTATCAAACAATAACTTAAGAGTGTACCTGGAGTATACCTGGAGAGAGTTCCAGGGGTCAATGCCCCTTCGGCCCAGTCTGTTACCAGGCCTCATGTTGGATCAGAGCCTGTTTTAAAGTTTAAGGTGAATGTGGTGCAGAGATTTAAAAGTTCATGTGTGCGAGCTTTCATCTGAGCTGCCTCCTGGTGTTATCTCTGCTACCACATTGTTTGCAATATTCTTCCATTTTAGGTGCCTTAGGTTGAAATCCCCTAGGAGCAAGATGTTGGGGCAGGAGCTGGAAGATTTTCCAGACAGTGGTCAATTTTCAGAAGCTGTTCCTGGAATTGTTGGGATGTTGCATCCGGAGGCTTGTATACAACTGTGATGACTAGGTTTTGATTCTCAATCTTTATTACTAATACTTCAACTACATCATTTGAGGCATTTAGTAGTTCTGAACATATAAGTGACTCTGTGATATACAGATCAACCCCCCCTTTTTGCCTGTTCACTCTGTCACATCTGTATAGGTTGTAGCCCGGGATCCATATTTCATTGTCCAAGTGATCTTTTATGTGGGTCTCTGAATGCCGCAAACATAGCATTTGATTCTGTAATCAGTCCACGGATGTAAGGTATCTTGTTGTTTGTTGCTGGCTTTAGACCCTGTATATTTGCAAAGATGAATGTCGTTGGATTGGTGGTATGGGGGGGGGTCTTTTTTCCCTGGCACTAATATCTGTTGTGTTTGAGTGGAGGCCATTGACTGTGATTCCACTCCAGAAATGATTGCAGTTGGTGTACGATTTCTGTCATTTCCTGCCAGCTTTTTTTCCTTCCTGGCACTAAAAAACCTCTCTCTCCGGAGTGGCTGTGGCTACCCAGGTTTTGCCATGGTCTGGATGTTCTGTGCCGTCTTGTACCCTTTAGGTGGTATGCCTGGCAATATAAGTTATAGCACTGCCTTTCCTGAACTGATGAGTGGCACATTTCAGGGTGAAAAGCTTACAGGATGGGAGGTTGCATTTTCCTGTTTTCATATGGGCACGGCATTTTCTGGGGTGATCATAATTGCATGTCCCATCTGTGATCCCAGATATTCCATGCCTGCAGATACCAGGTGCATGATATTCACACAGGCCTGGTTTTCGTTTGCCCTGGTTTTTGTGACTGTGTTCCCCATTGTATTCCCTATTGGTGGGTGTGTTCCTGTCTCGTTTCTATCTTCGGCAATAGTGCTAACAATGGAGCCTTCATCAGTTTCTGGTAATTTATCTTCAGATTCAGTATTCAGCGTAGAATGACTAAATTAATACATAGCATTAGAAATCTTCCGTATGAAGAAAGATTGAAGACCTTAAAATTACATTCACTTGTAAGATGTAGAATGAGGGAGACATGATCGAGGTATACAAGTGGAAAATGGGTATTAACAAAGGGGATATAAATAATGTCTTGAGGATATCTCATAAGAACATAAGAAAGGAGGAACACTGCAGCAGGCCTGGGCCCATACTAGGCAGGTCCTTCACAATCCGTCCCACTAACAGAACACTTGCTCAATCTAATTTTCAATGCTACCCAAGAAATAAGCTTTGATAATTCTATTTACTCATGTGCAAGTCCTACTCAAATCCAACCCTCTCACTCATGAATTTATCCAACCTAAATTTGAAACTACCCAAGGTCCTAGCTTCAATAACCCTACTAGGCAGACTGTTCCACTCATCAACTACCCTATTTCCAAACCAATACTCTCCTATATCCTTTCTAAATCTAAACTTATCTAACTTGAATCCATTATTGCGGTTCTCTCTTGGAGAGATATCCTCAAGACCTATTTATATCCCCTTTGTTAATACCCATTTTCCACTTGTATACCTCGATCATGTCTCCCCTCATTCTACGTCTTACGAGTGAATGTAATTTAAGGGTCTTCAATCTTTCTTCGTAAGGAAGATTTCTAATGCTATGTATTAATTTAGTCATTCTACGCTGAATGTTTTCTAACGAATTTATGTCCATTCTGTAATATGGAGACCAAAACTGAGCTGCGTAATCTAGGTGAGGCCTTAGTAATGATGTATAAAGCTGTAATATAACCTCTGGACTTCTGTTGCTAACACTTCTTGATATAAATCTCAGTAATCTATTTGCCTTATTACGTATGCTTAGGCATTGCTGTCTTGGTTTAAGGTTGCTGCTTACCATCACCCCCAAGTCCTTCTCACAATCTGTATGGCTAAGTTCTACGTTATTTAACTTATAAGTGCTTGGGTTATGGCCACTCCCGAGCTTCAGAACCTTGCATTTATCTACATTGAATTGCATCTGCCACTTTTCTGACCACGAATTAAGTTTGTCTAAATCTTCCTGAAGTTCTATGACATCTATGTTTGAATCAATTATCCTACCTATCTTCGTGTCGTGGAATTTGCTTATATCACTAGTAATTCCCTCGCAAGGTCATTGATATATATTATAAATAACAATGGGCCTAAGACTGATCCCTGTGGAACACCACTTTTTACAAGTCCCCATTCGGATTTAACCCCATTTATGCACACTCTCTGCTTCCTATTGGTGAGCCATGACTTGATCCATGACAGCACTTTTCCCCCAATGCCATGAGCTGCCACTTTCTTTAACAGTCTCTGGTGCGGTACTCTATCAAAAGCCTTACTAAAGTCTAAATAAACAATATCGAATTCTTTATCGTGATCAACAGCCTCAAAAGCATTAGTGAAGAAGGTTAATAAATAAGTTAATAAAGGGGATAAGAAAAGCTTTAAAAGGGATAAGAAAAGCTAAACGGGACTATGAAATTAAAGTTGCTAGGGATTCGAAAACTAACCCAAAAAGTTTTTTCCAGGTGTATAGAACAAAAGTTAGAGATAAGATAGGTCCTCTTAAAAATAATGATGGGTATCTTACTGACAAAGAGAATGAAATGTGCTCTATCTTTAATAATTATTTTCTCTCGGTTTTCACTCAGGAAGACACTAATAATATCCCAAGAACTAGGTATTTTAGTGGGCCTGAAGAAGATAAATTATGTAGTATCACAGTCACTAGTGAAATGGTTATCAAACAGATAGACCGTTTGAAGCAAAATAAATCGCCAGGTCCTGATGAGCTTTTTCAAGGGTTCTTAGGAATGCAAAATGGAACTCTGTGAACCCTTAACTAACATTTTTAACCTATCTCTTCAAACAGGTGTAGTGTCTGATACGTGGAAGATGGCTAATGTAATTCCTATTTTAAAGCAGGACAAGTCGTTACCATCAAATTACCGCCCAATAAGTCTAACATCAATTGTAGGCAAATTACTAGAGTCGATTATAGCTGATAACATAAGAAGCCATCTCGATAGGCATAATTTGATTAATGATACTCAGCATGGATTCACCAGGGCCGTTCCTGCCTAACCAATTTATTAACTTTTTCAGTAAGGCTTTTGAGGCAGTTGATCATGATAAAGAATTCGATATTGTTTATTTGGATTTTAGTAAGGCTTTTGATAGAGTACCACATCAGAGACTGTTAAAGAAAGTGGCTGCTCATGGCATTGGGGAAAAGTGTTGTCATGGATCGAGTCATGGCTCACCAATAGGAAGCAGAGGGTGTGCATAAATGGGGTTAAATCGGAGTGGGGATCTGTAACAAGTGGCGTTCCTCAGGGATCGGTTTTGGGCCCGTTGTTGTTTATAATATATATAAATGACCTTGACGAGGGAATTTCTAGTGATATGAGCAAATTCGTGATGACACAAGATAGGTAGGATAATCGATTCAGACGTAGATGTCAGTGAACTACAGGAGGATTTAGACAAACTCAATTCCTGGTCAGAAAAATGGCAGATGCAGTTCAATGTAGATAAATGCAAAGTTCTAAAGCTCGGGAGTGTCCATAACCCAAGCACTTATAAGATAAATAACGTAGAACTTAGCCATACAGATTAGAAGGACTTGGGGGTGATGGTAAGCAGCAACCTTAAACCAAGACAGCAATGCCTAAGCGTACGTAATAAGGCAAATAGATAACTGGGATTTATATCAAGAAGTGTTAGCAACAGAAGTCCAGAGGTTATATTACAGCTTTATACATCATTAGTAAGGCCCTACCTAGATTACGCAGCTCAGTTCTGGTCTCCATATTACAGAATGGACATAAATTCGTTAGAAAACATTCAGCGTAGAATGACTAAATTAATACATAGCATTAGAAATCTTCCTTACGAAGAAAGATTGAAGACACTTAAATTACATTCACTTGTAAGACGTAGAATGAGGGGAGACATGATCGAGGTATACAAGTGGAAAATGGTATTAACAAAGGGGATATAAATAAGGTCTTGAGGGTATCTCTCCAGAGAGAACCCGCAATAATGGATTCAAGTTAGATAAGTTTAGATTTAGAAAGGATATAGGAAAGTATTGGTTTGGAAATAGGGTAGTTGATGAGTGGAACAGTCTGCCTAGTAGGGTTATTGAAGCAAGGACCTTGGGTAGTTTTAAATTTAGGTTGGATAAATTCATGAGTGAAAGGGTTGGATTTGAGTGGGAATTGCACATGAGTAAATAAAATTATCAAAGCTTATTTCTTGGGTAGCATTGAAAATTAGGTTGAACAAATATTCTGTTAGTGGGACGGATTGTGAAGGACCTGCCTAGTATGGGCCAACAGGCCTGCTGCAGTGTTCCTCCTTTCTTATGTTCTTATAAGATATCCTCAAGACAATGATACTGTGGAATCTTATATAATGATACTGTGGAGTCTTATATAATGATACTGTGGAGTCTTATATAATGATACTGTGAGTCTATATAATGATACTGGAGTCTTATATAATGATACTGTGGAGTCTTATATAATGATACTGTGGAGACTTATATGATACTGTGGAGTCTTATATAATGATACTGTGAATCTTATATAATGATACTGTGGAGTCTTATATAATGATACTGTGGAGTCTTATATAATGATACTGTGAGTCTTATATAATGATACTGTGGAGTCTTATATAATGATACTGTGGAGTCTTATATAATGATACTGTGGAGTCTTATATAATGATACTGTGGAGTCTTATATAATGATACTGTGGAGTCTTATATAATGATACTGTGAGTCTTATATAATGATACTGTGGAGTCTTATATAATGATACTGTGGAGTCTTATATAATGATACTGTGGAGTTTATAATGATACTGTGGAGTCTTATATAATGATACTGGAGTCTTATATAATGATACTGTGGAGTCTTATATAATGATACTGTGAGTCTTATATAATGATACTGTGGAGTCTTATATATACATGTGTGAGTCTTATATAATGATACTGTGGAGACTTATATAATGATACTGTGGAGTCTTATATAATGATACTGTGGAGTCTTTTATAATGATACTGTGGAATCTTATATAATGATACTGTGGAGTCTATAGATAAGGGAGTCTTATATAATGATACTGTGGAGTCTTATATAATGATACTGTGGAGTCTTATATAATGATACAGTGGATTCTTATATAATGATACTGTGGAGTCTTATATAATGATACTGTGGGTGCTATAATAGTGAAGATAGTGCTATGTTATAGTGAAGATAGTGGTTGTAGTGACGATAGTGCTGTTATAGTGCCGATAGTGCTATGTTAGTGACGATAGTGCTGTGTTATAAGTAACGATAGTGCTATGTTATAGTGAAGATAGTGCTGTTATAGTGAAGATAGTGCTGTTATAGTGACGATAGTGTTGTTATAGTGAAGATAATAATAACAATAATAATACTTTATTGAAGATAGTGCTGTTATAGTGACGATAGTGCTGTTATAGTGACGATAGTGCTGTTATAGTGACGATAGTGCTGTTATAGTGACGATAGTGCTGTTATAGTGAAGATAGTGCTGTGTTATAGTGAAGATAGTGCTGTGTTATATGAAGATAGTACTGTTATAGTGAAGATAGTGCTGTTATAGTGAAGATAGTGCTGTGTTAGTGAGTGAAGATAGTGCTGTTATAGTGAAGATAGTGCTGTGTTATGCAGTGAAGATAGTGCTGTTTATAGTGAAGATAGTAGTGTTATAGTGAATATAGTGCTGTGTTATAGTGAAGATAGTGCTGTGTTATAGTTAAGATAGTTCTGTTATAGTGAAGATAGTGCTGTGTTATAGTTAAGATAGTTCTGTTATAGTGAAGATAGTGCTGTGTTATAGTGAAGATAGTGCTGTGTTATAGTGAAGATAGTGCTGTGTTATGGTGAAGATAGTGCTGTGTTATAGTGAAGATAGTGCTGTGTTATAGTGAAGATAGTGCTGTGTTATATTGAAGATAGTGCCGTTATAGTGAAGATAGTGCTGTGTTATAGTGAAGATAGTGATGTGTTATAGTGAAGATAGTGCTGTTATAGTGAAGATTGGGCTAGTTATAGTGAGATAGTGCTGTATAGTGAAGATAGTGCTATATTATAGTGAAGATAGTGCTATGTTATAGTGAAGATAGTGCTATGTTATAGTGAAGATAGTGCATGTTATAGTGAAGATAGTACTATGTTATAGTGAAGATAGTGCTATGTTATGAGTAAGATAGTGCATGTTATAGTGAAGATAGTGCTATGTTATAGTGAAGATAGTACCATGTTATAGTGAAGATAGTGCTATGTTATATGAAGATAGTGCTGTTATAGTGAAGATAGTACTATGTTATAGTGAAGATAGTGCTATGTTATAGTGAAGATAGTGCTATGTTATAGTGAAGATAGTGCTGTTATAGTGAAGATAGTGCTATGTTATAGTGAAGATAGTGCTATGTTATAGTGAAGATAGTGCTATGTTATAGTGAAGATAGTACTATGTTATAGTGAAGATAGTACTATGTTATAGTGAAGATAGTGCTATGTTATAGTGAAGATAGTGCCGTTATAGTGAAGATAGTGCTGTTATAGTGAAGATAGTGCGTGTTATAGTGAAGATAGTTTGTGTTATAGTGAAGATAGTGCTATTATAGTGAAGATAGTGCGTGTTATAGTGAAGATAGTGCCATGTTATAGTGAAGATAGTAGTGTTATAGTGAATATAGTGCTGTGTTATAGTGAAGATAGTGCTGTGTTATAGTTAAGATAGTTCTGTTATAGTGAAGATAGTGCTGTGTTATAGTGAAGATAGTGCTGTGTTATAGTGAAGATAGTGCTGGTTATAGTGAAGATAGTGCTGGTTATTGTGAAGATAGTGCTGTGTTATAGTGAAGATAGTGCTGTGTTATATTGAAGATAGTGCTGTGTTATAGTGAAGATAGTGCTGTGTTATAGTGAAGATATGCTGTTATAGTGAAGATTGTGCTGTGTTATAGTGAAGATAGTGCTGTTATAGTGAAGATAGCGCTGTTATAGTGAAGATAGTGCTATGTTATAGTGAAGATAGTGCTATGTTATAGTGAAGATAGTGCTGTTATAGTGAAGATAGTGCTATGTTATAGTGAAGATAGTGCTATGTTATAGTGAAGATAGTGCTATGTTATAGTGAAGATAGTACTATGTTATAGTGAAGATAGTACTATGTTATAGTGAAGATAGTGCTATGTTATAGTGAAGATAGTGCTGTTATAGTGAAGATAGTGCTATGTTATAGTGAAGATAGTGCTATGTTATAGTGAAGATAGTGCTATGTTATAGTGAAGATAGTGCTATGTTATAGTGAAGTTAGTGCTGTGAAGATAGTACTATGTTATAGTGAAGATAGTGCTATGTTATAGTGAAGATAGTGCTGTGAAGATAGTACTTCCCACAGAATTATAATGTAAATTTTGTGTTAGAAAACGTTCATTAGCAATGAATGGAGTCACGGGTAAGAACCCACATAGGGCGAGGGGAAAGTGGGGATAGGGGAAGAATAGGTGGGGGAGACGAAGTACTATAAGTGGGGATAGGCGAAGAATAGGTGGGGGAGGAAGATTATAAGTGGGGATAGGTGAAGAATAGGTGGGGGAGAGGAAGTATTATAAGTGAGGATAGGCAAAGAATAGGTGGGGAGAGAAGTATTATAAGTGAGGATAGGCGAAGAATAGGTGGGAGATAAGTATTATAGACTAAGGAAAAGAGTCAGGACTAAACCCAACGCTAGTCATTGTAAAGCTAGATTCAACTGTGTGTTAGTGGACTGGTGTGGGTCGTATCCTGGGACAAAACTGACCTAATTTGCGGGAAATGCTCAGCATAACAAGGGACTTTCTATAGTAGTATGTCATTGATGTCAGCTATGGTCTGTATACCTTATACATGTACTGTAGAAATAAAGATTATTATTATTATATTATTAATATGAGGCATACCAGTCCCTAGTCCAACCTCCTTTAACTGGTACATGGAACAATGAAAGGATGAACTAGAAAATGTACTATGTTATACAAACATGAAATAAGCAGAATTTATTACTTATAATATAAAATTGATCAAATAAACAAATAACATTGATATTATAGATTTATATCAATACAGTACATACTTTGATACATATGAAAAAATAATGAAAATAATAATATAATAATAATACTACTATCTTTATTTACTACAAGTACATGTACAAGGTATACAGGCCTAGCTGACATCACTGACATACTACTACATATTATTATAATAAAAGAAGCACTAAACCACAAGGGTCATATAGAACAGCATAATACTACATATAAAGCCCCTTGTTATGCTGAGCATTTCCCACAAATTAGGTCATGTCCCAGGATGCAACCCACACCAGTCCACTAACACCCAGGCACCCATTTTACTAATGGAGAACATAGACAACGGTGTAAAGAAACATGCCCAATGTTTCTACCCTCGCTGGGAATTGAACCCAGGCCCTTGCCGTGTGAAGCAAGAGCTTTAGCCACCAGGCCACTTTATATGCATTATGTCTCTTGGTGACTTTCATATGTATTCTCTCACTTTACACTTATTTTACCACAGAGGGCCTTGTTCGTATTATGCATTTTATGTGGGAAGTGCTTCACTTGTGTCATACACCACTAGTAATACAGTGGTACCTCAGTTAACGATGGTCCCCAAAGTCACCCTTTTATGTAAGTTTATTTTTTTAAATGCTTTTTAAGTGTATTTTGGGGGTCTAAAAGGACTAGTCTATTTTACATTATTCCTTATGGGATAAATTCGTTTGGTAATGGCACTTGAACAGCATTCTGGAACGAAAAATATTGTTAACCGAGGTACCACTGATATGGGTATGATCTTGAGAAGGGTAGCTCAAGATCCATTGGATCAAAGTCCTTCACCAGCTTTAAGGCACCTCCTTGAGGATCCTCATTTGTAAGCTGGAATGTACACTATTCTCTTTTAATTTATTTTCTCTGTTTTTGTTCATTTGTACCACTATTTTATAATCATGAGGATGCATGAAACCCATGAGTGTTACACAATGCATAGGGAACAGGAGGCAATCAGATTCAATCCAATGGAAGGAAGGATGTCCCCCTTCCTTAGATTAAGAGCCAAGATTTTAACATACAGTGGACCCCCGGTTATCGTGATTTTTTCGTTCCAGAATGCTGTTCAAGTGTCATTACCAAACAAATTTATTCCCATAAGGAATAACCCCTGTGGTTTAGCTTTCTTTTTGATTATAATAATCCCATAAGGAATAATGTAAAGTAGACTAGTTCCTTTAGACCCCCAAAAATACACTTATAAAAGCATTTAAAAAAATACACTTACATAAAAGGGCGAGTTTGGAGCAGGACGAACACTGGGGGTCCACTGTATTTGTGTTGACCACTAAACTCATGTGGATCATTCAGCGACAAGGCAAAAGTTTGAGAAATGGTAGGATAAAGGTGGTGGTGTTGGGGCAGGACAATGGCAAAAGGATATGCCATAAAGACCCTGAGAAAAAGTTGAACTTGGCATTACAGGCCACAGGAATGGACCTGGGATAAGATGTGATATTGCTATGTAGGATCATGAGAGTTTCCTAGTTGGGGTTGGTCATTTAGAGAGGATGGAGCAAAATAAGATGACTTGAAGGGTGTGTAAATCTGTAGTGGAGGGAAAGAGGGTAGGGGTCATTCTAGGAAAGGTTGGAGGATGGGGTAAAGATGGCTTTATGTATGAGGGCTCGCACATCCAGTAGGCGTGTTCAAACATGTTACATAGGATGAGTGGAACAAACTGGTTTTTATGACATGTGCTGTTGGAGTGTGAGCAAGGTAACATGAAGGGATTCATGAAACCAGTTAGCCAGATTTGAGTCCTGGAGGATTTCAGTACAGTGCCTGCCCTCTGAAGGAGGGTGCAGATATTTGCAGTTAGGAGGGAGGGGCATCTGAACTGTAGTATCTAGCACCTCTGTCAACACAGTGATAAAATGAATGACAAAAAACATTTTGGGTTGCCCACCCACCACCTTGGATCTATGATGCAAATCAAAAACAAGTTTATTAAATGTTTATATTCAATTTAAAACACCTTCACAACTGTCTCCATTCACACTTATCATTAAATACTATGTAAATCCATCTCAATCATACTAAATATGAGAACAACAGAGATGTCTTATGACTTTAATTAACATCTTAGATAACAAAATAAGAAATAAATACATTTTATGGATACGGTGATAAACAAAGAATACAACCTAGGAAAATGAAGGAGCTGCAATAACATCCATATATAAATAACATTATGATATTTTTAGTACATTAGTGTGATGATACTTTTTTTTTGTGTGTGCTCCACAAATTACCAACGTATCTTATGATGCAATAGTTATTTCTGATGGAAGGGGCCGCACCAGTAAGCTAATAGAAAGCCTCAATCAAAATATCAAATGCTCCACTGGGCGCATCATATGACTAAGACCCACATCAGAAGAAATTTTCAAATTTCTCTTGACAAGTAAAATACTGTACCACCACTACAACCATATAAAATAAATGTTAAGAGCTGAATTGATGAGAATCAAAATGAAGTTTGTGTTTCATGTTATGTATAATGAAGTTAAAAAAAAATACCATCCCTTATATAAAACTCTATTTGCAGCCCCAACACTTCATGCAGTGAAAGTTGTGTTTAACCATACGTCAAACATGATTATTTCGCTAGCACACTGATTTAAGAACATGTAAAAAGACGTCGAGGCTACACGAGAGAACATAGATCTACGTTTGGACAGCTAAGGGGTTAAAATGCCAGTCTTGCCTATCAAAACAAGAAAGAAGAAACATGGAATATAGGCAGGAAGCCATGTAACTGCAATGATACCAAGGTGGAAGCAAAGAACATAGTCTGACAACAAAATAAATGTTCGAGCTCCAAGTTTTCATAAGTATTTCAAGGCATCCTCAGAAAATGCAACAGACTAAGATGTTACCTGTAATGGCCATGAGAGGTAAGGGGGCAGACACAGTCACTCAACCTTTTGCCACATGTTGGCAAGTTATTGCATTGATAAAGTGCTTTCCTAATTACTATAGTGAACCCTGGGTTTCACGAACTAATGGGGGGGAGTGTCCAATAACACTGACTTCATTAAATTCAAATTATGAGAATAGTTTTCCATGATTATAAGAGTAATATACATTTCTGTATTTACTGGACTTAAATCAGTTAAATTTGAAAATAAATTTACCCATCAGAGCACAATGAAATCTGACAATTTTGATTTAACAAACTTTACGTTAAATTGAAGTGAATTTACAAACAAACTGTAAGAATAATGTAAATTCTGGATTTAACAGACTATCCATTACTTACAATGTTGTCCAATCACAGATTTTATCTTATATCTGAAGAGTTACATCAGGGTGCATTAAATCGAGGTTTTACTGTAATCCATTCTAGAGAAGTGCTAATCTCAAAGGAATAATACCTGGATAAAAAGGTTTTCATTGAGCATGAAGCATACATCCCTTCGAACTGAGTGCTTTCCTAAGGTTAAATTTGTTACCTACTACTATACAGTGGA
>WNWK01038107.1:15000-18118 GCA_009830355.1 Cherax destructor | reverse complement strand
AAGGAGGACAAAAACAGAAACAAAACACAACATACCGACAATTAATTTTGAAAATCAATCGCCACTGTCGTTACGCTGCGTTAATTAGCCATGAGAGTCTTTACTCTTTACTTTACTTGTTCTTACTTTTCCTCAGTACGTATCAGTTGCCAGATGTTACTGACCAGCAAAGCGCCGAGAAACTTTATCTACAATTGTTCATAGGGTATGCAGCTTTCTAGATGTACGATATATGTAAAGTGCTTATATGCAAATGCCATATCTATGCCTGTATATTTGTATCCAAGTGATGTATGCATGTTTAATATATGCTTTAATTTATGTAGTCATGTATATCTGTTCAATTTATGCATGTGTGAGGATATGTATAAGAGTGAACATGTACATGAATACATGTATTTTGCTTATGTATGTATGTGTGTGAATTTATGCATGGGTACTACATATACATTGTTGCGGGGGCAGAGTCGCAGCCCTGGCCATTCAAAGACTCATTAGGTGTTGAAACGTTGTTATTATGTTTGGCAGACGCCAAAAACCCAGCAGTTATTTGGCTGATGTGCGCCTAAGGGATGTGTTCGGTGTGATTCTCACCCCAACCCCCTTTTTTTACTTGGGGGGATACAGTCTTTGACTCCTGAAAAATGACTTCATCTGTAGTTTTTTTTGTTCTTCCCAAGCTTCATGACTTTGCATTTGGGGGGGTTAAACCCCAGGAGCCAGTTGGACCAGGCTTGCAGCCTGTCCAGTTTTTTTTTGTAGTCTTACCTGATAATCATCCGTTTGATTTTCCGCATTAGCTTCACATCATCAAAAAACAGGGACACCCCTGAATCAATCACAAAACCAGAAATAGCCCCGGCCCTAGGAAAAACCCTGGAAAACCCCGCTCATCACAGGTGCCCACCTGATACCTCGTCACGTACCATCACTCGTTCTTTCCTCCCTGTGACATATTCTTTTCATCCATTGCAATGCCTTTCCGTTATTCCTGCCTGCTCCATAATTTTTTCCCTTAATCTCTTATGCCGTATTGTGTAAAAAAGCTTTTTACAGTCCAAAAAAAAGGAAATTACACCCCCTTTCCTCTTGTTTTACTTCGTCACCTTATCGTAAAAGTCCAGTAGCTCATTCCTTTCAGGTATTCAATCACTTTTTTCCTGATAATGGTGTGTGTACTCACCTATTTGCACTCACCTATTAGTGGTTGCGGGGGTTGAGACTCAGCTCCTGGCCCCGCCTCTTTCACTGATCGCTAGGGGGTTTTCTCTTTTTTGACAATGAGCTTTATCATACCTCGTCTTAAAGTTTATGCAGGGTTTCCCCCCCCCTTAAACTACGTCACTTGCTAGACTGTTCCACTTCCTGACAACTCTGTGACTGAAAAAATTTTTTTCCCTTTTAACATCCCTTTACCATCTGGCCAACTTGAAATTGTGCCCCCTTTTTTTTCCCTGTGCCCCCTTTTTTGGGGATGTTCATCCTGGTGTGGGGGGGGGTTGTGTGTGTGTGTGTGTGTGGGGGGCCCCTTCTGTGTGTTTGGGTGTGTATTTGTGTGTTTGTGTGTGTATGTACGCTCGTGTGTGTGTGTATCAAATATTTGAGTGGGGGGGGGAAAAACATAGCCCCTCGTGGGGGGGGGATGTGCACGCTCGTGTGTGGGGGGAGTGTGTTTGTGTGTGCCCCC
This sequence comes from Cherax destructor, assembly GCA_009830355.1. Taxonomy (NCBI): domain Eukaryota; kingdom Metazoa; phylum Arthropoda; class Malacostraca; order Decapoda; family Parastacidae; genus Cherax; species Cherax destructor. The sequence goes on along the minus strand of WNWK01038107.1, from coordinate 16,431 downwards.
CCAAGCCCACCTAATTGTGGTTGCGGGGGCCGATATTTTAGCTCCTGGCCCCACCTCTTCACTGACCGCTACTAGGTCCTCTCTCTCCCCCCTGCTCCATGAGCTTTATCATACTTCGTCTTAAAGCTATGTATGGTTCCCCCCCCAATTACATCACTTGCTGGGACTATTCCACTTCCTGACAACTCTATGACTGAAGAAATATTTCCAAACCCCCCCCTTTTTGACACGTCTGAGTCTTCAATTTCCATTTGTGCCCCTTTTTTTTCTGTGTCCCCTCTCGGGAACATCCAGTCTCTGTCAACCTTATCTATTCCACGCAGTATTTTGTATGTCGTTATCATGTCTTAGCCCCGGGGAAATAACCTTGTTGCAAAACCCTTTTCACTTTTCTAATTTTTGACGTGCTTGCCCCGGTGTGGGGCCCCAAACCCCCTGCTGCATACTCCATTTGGGGGGCCCGACGGAAAACAGGCCCGTGTCTTCAAGATTCCTTACTTAGGTATCGGAACGCTATTCTCAGGTTTGCCAGGCGCCCATACTGCACCAGTTATCTGGTTGAGTGCGCTGCCGGAGGGCGTTATACTCCCCCCGATCTTTCTCCTTGAGGAGGTTTTGTGTGTGTGTGTGTGTGTGTGGGGTGTGTGTGTGTACTACCTTTTGGGGGTTTGGGGGTGAGTCATAGCTCCGGGCCCCCCCCTCTTCACGGGGCCCCCCAAAAGGGGCAAGCTCCCGCTCCATGAGTTTTAAAATACCTCCCAAAGCTTTTATGAAACCTGCCCCACTACATCGCCCCAAGCTATTCCATTTCCCCCCCCACTCTATGACTGGGAAATACCCAACATCCCTGTGATTCATTTGAGTCTTCAACTTCCATCTGTGTCCCCTTGTTGCTGTGTCCCATCTCGGGAAAAAATTCTGTCTCTGTCCACCTTGTCTATTCCTCTCAGTATCTTTTTATGTCGTTATCATGTCCACCCCATTTTCCTGTCCTCCAGTGTCGTCAGGTCGTTTTCCCCCTTTAAACCCTCCTCGAGGGGCAAAATTTTCCCGGGGGCTATTTTTCCCCAAAACCCTTTCACTTTTCAGCTTCTTTTTTCGTGCTTGGCTAGATGTGGGTTCCAAACTGGTGCTGCATACTCCAGTATGGGCCTAACGTACAAGGGGGTAAAAGGGTCCTTAACGATTCTTTATTAAGATATCGGAATGCTGTTCTTAGGGTTTGCTGGGGGCCCCAAAAAGCTGCAGCAGTTTTTTGGGGGATGTGCGCCTCAGGAGATGTGCCTGGGTTATACTCACCCCAAGATCTTTTTCTTTGAATGAGGTTTGTAGTCTTGGCCCCCCCAGACTGTCCCCCGGGGCTGGGGGGTTTTTTTCCCCTTTCCCCCCAAACTTCATGACTTTGACTTGGGGGGTTTGGGGAAACCCCCG
>WNWK01038107.1:0-10000 GCA_009830355.1 Cherax destructor | reverse complement strand
TTGTCTAAATTTAAAAAATTTCCCCCCTTAGCACAACATTTTCGTATGTAGATGCCTTTTTTAATTTCGTCCCATAGAAGTTTACTGCTCTCCATCGGTTTGAGGGGGGTGCCTGTAAATCACACCGTGCACCATACAATGACAGAACTAAGGCCACAGTGACAGAACCCAAACGCCGTACAGTGACAGAACTAACCATATATTATAAGAGGACAGAACTGATCATGAATCATACAATGCCAACTTAAACGTATCATACGAAGATAGGCAGAGTACATCACATATTGACAGAAATGAACATGAACATACAGTGATAAATTGACCATTTGTCATATATAGAATAAAATGACAATATATCTTACAATGAAAGAACCGACCATATTTTTTTCAATGATACAATCGACCATATTTTATATAATGACACAACGACCATATTTTATACAATGACACAACCGACCATATTTTATACAATGACACAACCGACCATATTTTATGACACAATCGACCATATTTTTACAATGACACAACTGACCATATTTTATACAATGACACAAAAACCAATTTTTTAAAAAAGAAAACAAAAGACCATATATCACAAAAAAACCCAAACTGAGTCAACTGAGAACCTACTTTTAATTTTTAAAAAAAAACAAGAATTTTAAATTTTTTTGCCCCAATTTCTTTGAGGCCCCTTTTGTCCCCAAAGAAGGAAGATTAGTGGTTCCCAAACTTGTGATGTGTACACCAGACCTTATCTAAATAATGTCTGAGATAGAGACATGCAGACGAAACACTAACGTTCAGCAGGATATAAATTTGCTGTACAACAGTACTGGTCTTACAGGTAAAGATAATCTTGTGAAAGAACCCCTAATCGTAACATGGACTACTCATATTCTTAAAATAAGAAAATACTTTGATGTACTTTCGTGTCGCCACACAGCCATACTTCTTTTATTAAACAAGGTTGCTTCACTGTTTGGGAACTTTGCGTTTGTAAAAAAAGAACTTTAAACAAATGAATAAATTTAAAAATAAAGATAATAATATATATTTTTAAACTCACTTGTCTACCCTTGAAAATTCCTTCCGTGCTGTATGGTAAGCACACCCCAGTCTGGGAACCCCAGAGTCCACCATTCTGTTCGTAAAGACGAAAACACGGACGGATGGAAAGACTGGGGGACTGAGCGATGTACATAGAGAGAGGGACATGGGAAACACTATATGCTCCTAACAATATACATTCAACGGAAGGCATACAAATACTTTTATCCGAAGACAAAAGTGCAGCGTACCTTTGTTACCCTCGCTCTCAGCCTGGTTTTATTTACTAGAAGCCTCGACACAAAGGTTCCAGCGACCATATATCGAATTATTAAGGTGAGAAAAGTTTTGTCTTTACTAAAATATATAGGCTTGTTACCATCTGATTTCTACGCCTATCTGTGAGTTAAATTTATTAACTCAGCTGATATATGGTTGTATTATACCGTATATGCCCGTACACAAAAGCACGCATACATACACACATTCATACGCACATTACATACTTAAAAAATTACACACTTACAATCAAAACTACTTACATGCATGGATAAATCATTCATACATACTTTCATGAATGAATGTATACAAACATTTATATATACATTCATGCAATTATACATAAATACCTGCGTAATTACATAGATAAGTATATGCATTCAGTCCTGCATACATTCATGGATACATATACACATCAAGAGAAAACATACATATTATTATTTATTAACACATCGGCCGATTCCCACCAAGGCAGGGTGGCCCGAAAAAAAAAAACTTTCGTCATCATTCACTCCATCACTGTCTTGCCAGAGGGGTGCTTTACACAACAGTTATAAAACTGCAACATTAACACCCCTCCTTCAGAGTGCAGACACTGTACCTCCCATCTCCAGGACTCAAGTCCGGCCTGCCGTTTCCCTGAACCCCTTCATAAATGTTACTTTGCTCACACTCCAACAGCACGTCAAGTATTAAAAACCATTTGTCTAAATTCACTCCTATCAAATACGGAGACGCATGCCTGCTGGAAATCCAAGCCCCTCGCACACAAACCTTTTTTACCCCCTCCCTCCAACCTTTCCTAGGCCGACCCCTACCCCGCCTTCCTCCACTACATATATACATATATACTGTATTATATACATGCATACTTACATTCATACATCCCAATACATACCTACATACATACATACATACATACATGCAATACATACATGCATACATACATACATACATACATACATACATACATACATACATACATACATACATACATACATACATACATACATACATACATACATACATATATGCATACATACATACATGCATACATACATACATACATACATACATACATACATACATACATACATACATACATACATACATACATACATACATACATACATACATACATACATACATATCTACAAACATACATACATACATACATACATACATACATACATACATACATACATACATACATACATACATACATACACACATACATACATACATACAAACATACATGCATGCATGCATAGATGCATACATATATGCATACATGCAAAAAACATACATACATACATTCATTCATTACACACAAAATTTGCATAGATGCAAACATATATACTTACATGCAAAAACATGCATACATACATTTATTAATTACACACAAAATTACTCACATACTTTCAAAACTTATGTATTCTTTCATAAATTCATATATACATTCATACATATACACCTATATAAGGACCTAAGTAATTACATACATACATTATTACATTTATTCAAACCAACATACATGCATCGATACATATTTGCTACATATAAGCATACACATGCACATTGCATGCATGCATACATGCATTCATTCATTATTTTATACAAACATTCATACAAACACACAATACACACACACACACACAAGCACACACGCACACACAAACACACACACACACACAAACACACACACACACACACACACTGTGTGGTTGTCGTTTATAAGTTTGTGCCTAGAAAGACACAAGCTTATAAACGACAACCAGCATGGTTTCAGGAAGGAAAATCCTGTGTCACAAACCTACTGGAGTTTTATGACAAGGTAACAGAGTAAGACACGAGAGAGGGGTGGATAGACTGCATTTTCTTGGACTGCAAGAAGGCGTTCGACACAGTTCCTCACAAGAGGGTAATGAAAAAGCTAGAGGATCAGGCACACGTAACAGGAAAGGCACTGCAATGGATCAGAGAATATCTGACAGGGAGGCAACAATGAGTCATGGTACGTGACGAGGTGTCAGAGTGGGCACCTGTGACGAGTGGGGTTCCACAAGGGTATAACGATGTGTTATTTGGAGTTTTCTTGGTAGCGGGAATGCAATGATAAGGCTTCGGAGGCTTCTTACTTTATTTGTAAAGGTGCGAGTTCACAGGCTGCGTGTCTGTGGCCATGGCCCAGAGCCATGCGCCTTCGAGAGGGAGACAAAGTTAGGCCTGTTGACTGACTGAAGTTTGGGCGCCAAGTGAGGAAGAGGCAAGGGTGAGGCAGACTCACATGGGTATGCCTACAGGCTTGCCCTCTGGCAGAAACTATGGGAACTAGCATGGCGCGAAATATGAGCTCAGCTGGCAGACAGCATGGGCTGTCTATGCAGACAGTCAGGCTGTCTACAAGGGTCAGTCCTAGGACCTGTACTGTTTTTGGTATATGTGAATGACATAATGGAAGGGATAGACTCAGAAAAGTCCCTGTTTGCAGATGATGTGAAGTTAATGAGAAGAATGAAATCAGTCGAGGATCAGGCAGGACTACAAAGAGACCTGGGCAGGCTACAAGCCTGGTCCACTAACTGGCTCCTTGAATTTAACCCTGCCAAATGTAAAGTCATGAAGATCGGGGAATGGCAAAGAAGACCGCAGACAGAGTATAGTCTAGGTGCCCAAAGACTGCAAATCTCACTCAAGGAAAAAGATCTTGGGGTGAGTATAATACCGAGCACATCTCCTGAGGCACACATCAGTCAGATAACTGCTGCAGCATACGGGCGGCTGGCAAACCTAAGAATAACGTTCCAATACCTCACTAAGGAATCATTCAAGACTCTGTACACCATATACGGCAGGCCCATACTGGAGTATGCAGCACCAGTTTGGAACCCACACCTGGTCAAGCACGTCAAGAAATTGAGAAAGTGCAAAGGTTTGCAACATGACTAGTCCCAGAGCTAAGGGAATTGTCCTACGAAGAAAGGTTAAGGAAATCGGCCTGACGACACTAGAGAACAGGAGGGTTAGAGGAGACATGGTAACGGCATATAAAATACTGCGAGGAATAGATAAGGTGGACAGAGACAAGATGTTCCAGAGAGGGGACACAGAAACAAGGGGTCACAATTGAAAGTTGAAGACTCCTATGAGTCAAAGGGATGTTAGGAAGTATTTCTTCAGTCATAGAGTTGTCAAGAAGTGGAATAGCCTAGAAAGCGACGTAGTGGAGGCAAGAACCATACATAGTTTTAAGACGAGGTTTGATAAAGCTCATGGAGAAGGGAGAGAGAGGACCTAGTAGCAATCAGTGAAGAGGCGGGGCCAGGAGCTATGAATCGACCCCTGCAACCACAAATAGTGAGTACACACAAGAAAGGTTAAGGGAAATCGGGCTGACGACATTGGATTACAGTAGAGTTAGGGGAGACATGATAACGACATACAAAATACTGCGTGGAATAGATAAGATGGACAGAGACAGGATGTTCCCACACACACACACACACACACACACACACACACACACACACACACACACACACACACATGCCCCGATGGCATGGTGGTTAGCGCTTTGCTTCACGCACGGAGGGCCCGGGTTCAATTCCCGGCGGGGTAGAAACATTTCGAAGTGTTTCGTTACACACACACACACACACACACACACACACACACATACATACAACAGGCCTAGTGTCTAATCGACATGTGCCTAGGACAAAATGGTAACTAACTAACACACACACACACACACACACACGCCCCCGGTGGCCTAGTGGGTAAAGCTCTTGCTTGACGCACGGAGGGCCGGGTTCAATTCCCGTGGGGCAGAAACATTTCGAAGTGTTTCCTTACATACACATACACACACACATATATACAACAGGCCTAGTGTCTAATTGACATGTGCCTAGGACAAAATGGTAACTAACTAACACACACACACACACACACACAATATATATATATATATATATATATATATATATATATATATATATATATATATATATATATATATATATATATATATATATATATATATATCTGCCTCTGGTATAAATTGTGGGACCCACAGCCTCGGAGAAGTGGATAAAAAGGCTTCAAGGAAGAATATTTGAACTTCTTCCTGAAACCATTTGAATATTCCACTTCTCCTACCACCCAATCTTTTTATTCTTTTTTTTTTTTTACCAATATGTATATTTTATTACATAATATGGCACAAAAGATTTAAGATATACATTATTGATATAAAGATGGCATATACAGTACACGAGGTGTGAAAGATACATGTCTAGTACATATTGTTACATGTTTGTCACTGATTATAATGCGAAAATCTCATCCAGCTCCTCAGAGCTGGGGCGCGTGCCCAAAATACAGCATGCATTACCCCTCTGAACGGCAACGCTGAGTCGCTGGAACAGAAAACTAGTTGCCATGGGATCCCTAGTTACCCAGTTGAGTCTTTTGCCCAGCTCCTTGATGAACCTAGATGCAGTCTTTTCCCATGATCCAAGGGTGTCTGAGCCTATGGGAACAAACATATAATGATGGGCAAGTTCTCCATATTTTCTCGACTTTTGGGACTCCCTGAAGGTGGCAGCTGCCCCTCCTTCCTCCCTTGTGTATTGGAGATAGGTATCATCCAAGGTAGATGCACATGTGTAGTCCCACACCACCTGCTTGCCGTCTGTCCAGGCTTGAAGGGTGATACCATCTAGACGCTTTTGGCTGCCATCAGATCTGCATAGTTGGGGTGGCTCCCTTACTGCTGGGCATCCGGCTGTTGTGAGGCTCCTCTTGATAATGTTATTAACCTCTTCATGTCTTGCAATTTTTCCCTCAGATTTACGACACACAAGACCATGGTATCCGAATCGGTCTGCTGCTTCACTGCCACAAATACACCTGTGTTCGGCAAGAATAGGGGCGGCAAGTCGAAGGGCAACACAAATGCGGATGGTCTGTGGGTCGAGGCGTGTACCAAGGCTGGAGTTGGGAACAGCCAACAGAAAGTCCCCTGCATGAGGAGATCTCACTGCAAGGAGGCGGGCTCTATCCTTCCCTGACACACTCTGAAGCATTGCTGAGGCTATATTCTCTACTATTGGGCTATCCCAGTGCGACTGTTTGTATTAGTTGGGGGGAGCAGGCCTGGTTTCAGAGCCCGTTAGATTATCCCAGATCCTGGCTCCGTCGACGAACTTTTGGTCATGGATTCCAATCTTGTCCCTAAGATGTTCAGGGAGAATCGCTGCTACAAGCCCTCTGGATGCAATGCATGAAGACAGGAAAGCAGGTAGAGCAATCTGAGATGACTTGCGGACGCCAATGCCTCCTAGTCTGACTGGGAGTGTAGCTTGGTCCCACTGCCCATCTTTTAGAGTAAGGTTAAGTACTTTAGTAAAGATCTGCCTCAGGATACTGTCATATTCGTGCAGTATAGGGTTATCATATGAAGGAGCACATCTTAGGAAATATGTCAACCTGGGCAGACTCAAGCATTTTGTGAGAAGGTACAGGGCATCATGGGTGTCAAGATTGCCTATTCGTTGTTCCATTCTCCTCAATTCTTCCAGTTTCTTCCTGAGAATTGTGTCAATGGCATCGCTTCCCAGAGGTGCTCCAAGCAAGACACTATTTGTAGGGGCAATGACTGTTGCTCCTAGTAGTTTTGATCTTACTGCATCTATCACTATTGATTGACTGAGATGATTTCACATTTGGAAGGATTCAGGATGAGGCCCTTTCCTGTCCCTGTGTCATCACCTGTGTAAGATCATCTAGAAGGGACTCCTTTGTACCTGCTAGTGTGCCATCATACAGGAACCAGATGTTTAGCTCACTGGTCAGTCTGACTGTGATTTCCCTAACTGCTATACAGAAGAGAAATGGTGCGAGAGGGTCCCCTTGCTGGACACCCTTTGATGATGTGATTTCATGCTTTCCAAACAGGAGCATTGATATCTTGCTATATCCAGCTGAAACAAAAGGGAAGAGACCTTGGAAATGTTCTTGTACAGCTGCTAATAAAACGTCTCTTTTCAGGAGATTAAATGTATTCTTGAAATCTAATTTAACCACTGCATTGTCCTCAGGTAGGTTGTCGATATACGTCCTTGTTGCATGAACCGCTGCTTCACTTCCTTGAGAGACCTCAAAGCCAAGCTGGTTTGGTTGAAGCATGATGGCCGCCTCTGCACGAATACTTCTGACAGCAGCTTTAGAAACGAGGAGGCTAAATGTGTTGCCCACTGCGATTGGTCTAATACCTCCATCCTTTTTATGGGCACAAAGTGATGCACCAAAAAAGAAAGGTTTAATTTCGTTAGGAATCAGACCAGGAATCAGACCAGCCAAGGAATTGTTGACGAACTTTATGATCTCTGAAAGCAGTGTCTCTGCAATCTCCCCGATAACTGGATTAACCATTTCCTTTAAATGCTGTGGCCTTATTCCAGTGTAACCCCCAGCAGAGCCGGACGGGAATGACATTATTGCTTTGTAAATGTCCGAGTCTTGCACAATCAGTGGTTCCACAGTGGGGGCAGAGGTGTAGGAACTGTTGGTGCCCCTGGTTTCCCTGGCAGGGTGCTTTCCTCTAACTGCTTCAGCAGTGTCAGCATCCCTGGGGGCAACTTTATCTTCACTGGTAATAATTCTGATTGCTCCCACTGTGTTGCTCTCTTCAATTTTCTTGCTCACTTGGTCTCTGATTTTTTCACTGTCAGTGGAGTGAGTGGGGGTTCTGCCTCTCCCATTTTTGTATTGATTGATGGGGAAAGTGAATGAGGTTATCAGCTCTAGGAAAGTCTCTTAAGGATTTAATGATCATTGAGTTTAGCCTCTTTCCCCTTCTTTCCGGCACAGCTAAGTAGACATTGCCAAAAAAGTAGCAAGCTGTGCCATGCCTTGATGGTCGGTGGAGTATTTAGGATAGCAGAACCATCGTGTGGACAGGCTGCTTTGGGAATATGTGTGAGTGTCCTGGTACCTGTTGCTTTAATTGCTTCCAAGATATTACCTGATGAGATGAGATCTGTTGGAGTGGGTTCAGGTGCCTGAAGTGGCTCTGGGTTATCACTTTCCACAGGAGGACATCCTGAACCCGGGCAGCTACCATGTTTGCGGAAGAAACCATTAGAGTTGAGACAACGAAGCTGTAAACACGACCGACACTTGCCTCTCCTAGTATTGCCAGCCGTGCCATTTCCCTGGCTGCTCGCTTCCTCCTGACTGGCATTCATCTGGCTAAGTAGACTGTAGGAGTGGAGTACGACATGCTGGATGGGTAAGGTGCGTGGAAGGTAGTGAACTTGACGGTGGTGGCCTGGTAGGGCTTGAGGGGTGTCACTGGCATTTGGGTGGGGGAGGCGCAGGTAGTTGGGTGGGAGAGGTGCAGGTTGTTATGTGGGGGTAGCCAGGGGAGAGGAGCGAGGGGACTTGCACTCTATATATTGTTCACACTGTCTTACAATACACACAACACACACGATACACACAACATTATTTTTTCCCATGTACATCATGAAAGATGTGGGTATGTGCACTGCTGAACCCCAGTCTCTTCCCTCACCACCTACACACAATGCATCTTCCCTATCCCCAGTGGCGTGGGGAAGGCGGCGCTGGTCACTCCCTCGTTAACATTAACCCCACATTGTTTTTCCATAACATATGCCTCTAATTATTCCATACATCGACAAGTAATCATTTCTAGGTTAACTGGAAGCATGATGCATGGTGCTGGAGGTAGATGTTTTTATGAGTTTTTCGAGGTTTGTATATACGATAATCTTGGCCAGCACTCCCACACAGTGTAGGCCTTATTCTCCCCCACCCACACTGGTCATCTTCCACACTACCACCACTCACCAACCTTCACAAACTGCACATCATTTCCCCTATTTACGTTGAAACGATGCACTGTAATGTCTTCTCACTGCACTGGAATCTTCCCAAAGTATTCACACTGAGTCCTGTTCAGTCTTAGACCTGGTCAGCCTCGTTGATCAGTACTTACCCTTGAAAATCCCACAGCTAGCCCTCCACATGTCTTGAAATGCCAGCGCCTGGCACATATATATATATATATATATATATATATATATATATATATATATATATATATATATATATATATATATATATATATATATATATATATATATATATATATATATATATATATATATATATATATAATATACGATATATTTTTTATTAACACATAGGCCGTTTCCCACTAAGGCACAGTGGGCCGACAAAGAAAAACTTTCATCATCCTTCACTCCATCACTGTCTTGCCAGAGGCGTGCTTACACTACAGCTACAAAACTGCAACATTAACACCCTCCTTCAGAGTGCCGGCACTGTACTTTCCATCTCCAGGAATCAAGTCCGGCCTGCCGGTTTCCCTGAAACCCTTCATAAATGTTACCTTGCCTACACTCCAACAACACGTCAACTCCTAAAAACTATTTGTCTCCATTCGGTCCTATATAATACGCTCACGCACGCTTGCTGGAAGTCCAAGCCCTCGCTCACAAAACCTCCTCTACCCTCCCTCCAACCTTTCTAGGGGCCGACCCCCACCCGCCTTATATATATATATATATATATATATATATATATATATATATATATATATATATATATATATATATAT
>WNWK01038106.1:0-18119 GCA_009830355.1 Cherax destructor | reverse complement strand
TCCTCCACACATCAACAACTCTTCAATAAATGTAAAAAATTTTATTGAAATTATATTTACATATATTTTTTTTAATGTTCATTAAATTGTGTATTATTTAATGTCAAAAAGTTCTAAAAATATTTTATTTTACTACTTTTGGGAAGTCGGGAAAACGGATTAATTTTTTTTCCATTTTTTTTATGGAGAAAATTGATTGGGATAACGTTTAATTCGGTTTCAGATATCCCCTCTCTGACGGATTAATATCTTTAAAACCGGTATGACTGTAGTTGGTTGTGCGGGGTTTTTTTAATCCGGGTTGATTTTTTTTTTTTTTTGTTAACACCCACACTTGTAGGGGGGGCCTTTTATTGGGGATGTCTTGTGGAGTTTTCTCTTGCTAATGAAACTATTTGGGAAAGACACACATTTGTATCTTCTGAATTGTTAAAACATACAGTGGACCCCAATTGTGGAACTGGGAAAGTCCATGGGGTTAGAGGTGAGTGGTGAGGATGTGGAACAGTTGGTGGAGGAGCACAAGGAAGAGCTAACCACTGAAGATCTGCAAGAGCTTCAACAGCAACTGCAACAAAAGACCACAGGTCAGGACAATGGTTCAGAGGAGGAGGTGGAACAGAGATGGAAGAAGGTGCCTTCTTCAAGGATTAGGGAGATCTGTGCCAAATGGACTGATGTGCAAGGCTTTATGGATGAATATCACCCTAACCATGCTGTTGCAGGCCGTGCTTTCAACCTGTACAATGACACAGTGGTGTGTCATTTCAGGGATGTGTTAAAGAATCACCAGACACAGAGCTCCCTGCACAGATTTTTGGTTAGAGAGGGGTCCAGTGACTCTCAACCTGGTCCTAGTGGCATTAAAAGAAAAAGGCCAGTAACCCCAGAAAAGAACTTGCCACCTGCAGTGTTAATGGAAGGGGATTCCCCTTCCAAACACTAGCATACTATACTCCATCCTTTCCCCTCCTCCCGTCCTCCACACATCAACAACTCTTCAATAAATGTAAGTGACATGTTATTGTACTATATTTACATATATTTCTTTAATGTTCATTAAATTGTGTATTATTTAATGTCAAAAAGTTCTAAAAAATATTTTATTTTACTACATTTGGAAGTCTGGAACGGATTAATTTTATTTCCATTATTTCTTATGGAGAAAATTGATTCGGATAACGATTAATTCGGTTTCAGATATGCCCTCTCTGACGGATTAATATCGTTAACCGAGGTATGACTGTAGTTGGTTGTGCAGGGTTTTTTAATCCTGCTGATTTTTTTTTCTTTGTTAACACCCACACTTGTAGGTGGGGCCTTTATTGGGGATGTCTTGTGGAGTGTTCTCTTGCTAATGAAACTATTTAGGAAAGACACACATTTGTATCTTCTGAATTGTTATTGTAAACATACAGTGGACCCCCGAGTAACGAGCAAAATTCATTCCAGAAGCCTGCTCAAGTGCCATTACCGAACGAATTTACTCCCTTAAGAAATAATGTCAAGTAGGTTAGTCCATTTCAGACCCCCAAAAATACACTTACAAAAGCACTTACAATATTATACTTACATAATTGTACGATTTCCGGGGTGCTCGTTACTCGGGGGTACACTGTAATTCTCTAGTTTATTTTTTGTGATTTTATCTGTACTTTATTAGGTATGTTCCAAGTATTGTATAGTTCATATTTTTATTTTATTTTTATTTTATTTTTTTATTTTTTTTTGCAGGTAATTCTCAATTGTTCGGCGTTGCCCTGTCTCTTACACCTCTTGTCATCCCCAAAAGAATCCATCCGGAAAGAGGCATGTTGGACCATCTCCAACATTACTGCAGGCAACCGTGCTCAGGTGATGTGCATTTACCATTTTTTTTCTATATATCTTGGAAAATGACTTGTTTTGTGCCATAATAGGCTTAAGGCATTAGAATTATTTGGCTTGAGTGTTTGAGGTATAGTATTGTCCTTTTTCCTGTTAGTCATTGCTTGTTACTTATTCAAAAGTTTTTCTGATGCTGTAATGAAATTAAAACAGGCTGTTATTAGTGCTTAAAATCACACACAAGCATTTTTGGTATAATTTGGGTGAAGCGTGGGTTGTGAATGTTGCAGCGAGGAGGAGGTTGAAGGCAGTGGAGATGTCATGTCTGAGGGCAATGTGTGGTGTAAATATTATGCAGATAATTTGTAATTTGGAAATTAGGAGGAGGTGCAGAGTTATTAAAAGTATTATCCAGAAGGTTGAGGAAGGGTTGTTGAGGTGGTTTGGTCATTTAGAGAGGATGGAGCAAAATAAGATGACTTAGAGGGTGTATAAATCTGTGGTGGAGGAAAGGTGGGGTAGGGGTCGTCCTAGGAAAGGATGAAGGGAGGCGGTAAAGGAAGTTTTGTTTGCAAGAGGACTTGGACATACAGCAGGCATGTGTGTGTGTGTTAAATAGGAGTGAGTGGAGACAAATAATTTTTGGGACTTTACAGTCTGTTAGAGTGTGAGCAAGGTAATATTTTGTGAAGGGATTCAGGGAAACCAATTAGCCAGACTTAGTCCTGGAGATGTGAAGTACATTGTCTGCACTCTAGAAAAGGGTTTGTGATATTTGAGGTTTAGAGAGACATCTAAATTGTTGTATATGTGTGCCTCTTGCAAGACAGTGATAGTATGAATGATGGTGAAAGTTTCTTTTTTGGATCTCCCTACCTTGGTGGGAGATGGCCAGCGTGTTACTGATGTCCAAGAAAGGTAAAAGTTATAAATATTTTTTTAACAGATCCAAGCAGTAATAGATGCCAACATTTTCCCTGTGCTCATTGAGATCTTGGGCAAGGCTGAGTTTAAGACGAGGAAAGAAGCTGCTTGGGCCATAACTAATGCTACATCAGGAGGAACGCCAGCACAGATTAGATATCTTGTTGAACATGTAAGAAATCATCCTCATGCTTTTTAAATACTGAAGGAATTAACATAAAGTATATATATATATATATTTTAATTCATGAGCAATTTTGTTTTACTCCAATGTAGGTGAGTTTTAGAAGGTGCTCTTACCAAGATCAAATTTATTATATATACAGTGGTACCTCGAGTTACGATATTTTTTCGTTCGAGAATGCTGTTCAAGTGCCATTACCAAACGAATTTATCCCCATAAGGAATAATGTAAAATAGACTAGTCCTTTTACACCCCCAAAAATATACTTACAAAAGCATTTAAAAAAATAAACTTACATAAAAGGGCGATTTTGGGGACCATCGTAACTCGAGGTACCACTGTATTGCATTCTTTAATTAAATTTCCTTCACTTACACTTTGTCATTCCATATGTCTGTACTCTTTCCCAGTAATTTTTGTCATTTCTCGGACTTTAACTTTCATTTACATATATCCTTCTTGGGGGAAATGTAGTTTTCTTGTTTGACTGAAAATTCTGGCATTTCAGTGTGGTTTGCTGTGTTTAATGTATTTGAAGTTTTAAGTGCAACATTGCATAAGCAAAGACTTGCTGCAATAATAATATAAAGCAGTTGTTATTATTCATTACTGTATTATTCTTTTCCTTCAAGGGAAAGAATAATAGTGAAGGATTTTGATATAAGGATTTCCACCTGTCCTTTCCTTCCTTGGATTGAAGCCAATCTTTGTCTCATTACCCAGGCATTGTATGACCCCCATGGGTGGGCATAGCACTTTTCTCTAAATATATAATAATATATAATTATTCTTTTTTACATGGTTTTTAACAAATATAAAATGTAATGAGAATTTCTTTCAACTGGATAAGCTTACATCTTGCCATAATACTACAGACTATTTTTGACCATTATACGAGTACAGTGGTACCTCGAGTTACGAGCTTAATTCGTTCCAGACTGCTATTCAAGTGCCGATACCGAAGGAATTTTTTCCCATAAGAAATAATGAAAATTAGATTAATCCATTTCAACTCCCAAAAATACACTTACAAAAGCACCTACAAAAATACACTTACATAATTGTTCGAGTTGGGAGCTGCTCGTAAGTAGAGGTGCCACTGTATATACTTTAAGACTATTTTAATAACTTGTTCATAAGTTATTAGGTCTTTGTATAGATAACATTAATGAATTAACTATTACATCAGACTTGGTAAATGCTTGCCTTTTTTTTTTTTTACCCCCAAAATAAGGAAAGTATTTCTTTTTCTAAACTTGAATTCAAGAGAAGAGGGATGCTAGAGCCTTGATGAAAAAAATATTTCAAGGAAAAATAATTGACCCCAAAATTTATTTAGAAGTATAAAAGTTGTTTATCAGTAGTGAAATAACTATTAGTATCACTCGCACACTTCAGGGAAGGAGGGGGTGTTGCCTAAAAATTTGTGCTCTTTGATCCTTGCAAGTTGAGTCCTTCTCCATGGAGTGTGAGCAAGGTGACCTTTATGAAGGGATTCAGGGAAGCCAGTTAGTTGGACTTGAGCCCTGGAGGTGGGAAGTACAGTGCCTGCACTCAAGAGGAGGGGTGTGGATGCTATAGTTCAAAGGTACATCTGAACTGTGATGTCAGCACACCTGATAAGACAGTGATTGATGCATTTCCTTTTTTTTTGGGGGGGGGGTCACCTTTTCATAAATAAAGGGATTCTATTTTGACTGACACTAAATTACTGTAATTAGTACATCAATTAAATCCATACCAAGTACCAGCCATCCCATACCTAGCTAATATGGAAATTACCTCTACTGGCAGGACTGCTAACTTACTGGGGTGCAGGTAGAATATTGTGGGTGAGCAGTCTAGAAAGCGTCTCTATCTCGGTTTGACCCACAAATAGACATAAGCTGACAAATTTACTCATACTAATCCTTTTCCTGCTTCGACCTGAATACCAATTATGATTCACTGGTTCCACACTGGGAGCTATAGCTAAGAGTCGTGGAATAATTCACAGTTAATCATACGTTTCCTTCCCTCGCACAACTACTCGGCCTAACCCGTAGCAGTTTCATTAGTGACTGTCATTTGCAATCATGGCACAGATGGTGTCAAGTTTATAGGCCTATAGAGAATGACATTGTCGATACTAAGCTACTAACTTTTATTCCTAGTCTAGCTTAACTTTGTAACTACAGTGGACCCCCGGATTACGTCATTATTTGGTTTCAGAATGCTGTTCAAGTGCCGTTACCGAACGAATTTGTTCCCATAAGGAATAATGTAAATTAGATTAGTCTTTTTAGACTTCCAAAAATACACTTACAAAAGCACTTACAAAAATAAACTTACGTAAAAGGGCGAGTTTGGAGACTAACGTAAACCGGGGGTCCACTGTATAATCTTTGACTAGGGTGAAAGTTTGGTAGCGTCATAGTACAGTGGACCCTTGCTATTCGAACACTCTAAAACTCGCCCTATTATGTAAGCTTATTATTGTAAGTGCTTTTATAAGTGTATTTTTGGGGGTCTGAAATGGACTATAGATTAGTCCATTTCAGACCCCAAAATACACTTATAAAAGCACTTATGGGAATAAATTTGTTTGGTAACAGCACTTGAACAGCATTCTGGAATGAAGAATGTTCGAATAGCGAGGGTCCACTGTACGTCACTAGCACACCCCACTCGCTCACCCCCACCCCCACTCACCCCCACTACCCCACCCCACTACCCACCCCACACTACCCACCCCACACTACCCACCCCACACTACCCCCACACCCCCACTACCCCCACTCCCCGCCACTCCCCCCACTCCCCACCACCCCACTCCCCACCACCCCACTCCCCACCACCCCCACTCCCCACCACCCCCACTCCCCACCACCCCACTCCCCACACCCCCACTCCCCACCACCCCCACTCCCCACCACCCCCACTCCCCACCACCCCCACTCCCCACCACCCCACTCCCCACCACCCCCACTCCCCACCACCCCCACTCCCCACCACCCCACTCCCCACCACCCCCACTCCCCACCACCCCCACTCCCCACCACCCCCACTCCCCACCACCCCACTCCCCACCACCCCCACTCCCCACCACCCCACTCCCCACCACCCCACCCACCCCACTCCCCACCCCCACCACTCCCCACCAAAACCACTCCCACCCCCCACCCCCACTCCCCCACCCCCACCCCACTCCCAACCCCCACTCCCCACCCTCCCACAACTCCTCACCCCCACTAACCCACCCGTACTCACCCACCTCCCCCATTTGTAAGAATTATTTCATGAAAAACTCATTTTTTTTCCACACACATTATCAAGGTGGGAGATGGCTGGTGTGGGGGAATGTACCCCTACAATAAAGTGGACTGTTAATGTTGCTATACTTAGCTGGTAGATGCATCCACGATTACCCAGCCATCCCAGTAACCGATGGTTGATGCAGACGTTCACATCCCCCACAGGGCTGTATGGGTGAATAAAATCACACATGAGACTTATAATATTGCCCCCCCACAGGGCTGTATGGGTGAATAAAATCATACATAAGACTTATATTATTGCCCCAAAGGAGCGTATGCCATATAATCAGTCATTGAATGGACTGAAAGGCGGTTTACTCACTGTGTTTGGGCGGATTGCCCACGAGTAACCGGGTGAATGATAAATCTGCCTAGATTATGATAATTTCCCAACTGCGCAGCCTTCTGAACATAAACATGTCTGAGCAGACTTACCTGGGTATTTGTAACGGACCTTTAATTGACACCCGGATATCGTTGTCTTGATTGAAGAACGCTGCTGAAGAGTCACTGCCTTGTTAGACAAAGCACTCATTGTCCCTTTACATTCTTCAATTTCAGTCTTTTTGCAGTAGTAAGAAGCTGCACACACTTCTGAATATACCGCGATTTTAATCACTAAACGCGCTGGAACAGAGTTCTTATCCGATTGAATAATCGAATGGACGTCCACGACTAATGTCTTTGTTAGGTTAAATCCCCTCACGCCGTATGACCCGTTTCTTCGGTGGCAGAGTTCAATCTAACGCCTCGTGTGCCCTCGTGCCTCAGTGGGGCTTGGCATCGCTGACATCAGCTCAATTTCAACAATTGCTACATGTTGCTACAAGTGGTAATTCAAATGCTTGTATTCTCTAAATACTTCGATCACTGGAACACATGATTGAAGGTTCAAGTGTAGAAATGGAAACAGCAGTTTCCTGTAACTTTTCTGTTACAGCAAAGAGTAACATTTATCTCAAATGTCTATTGACTCACATATACTCGTTGCTACTTGGTCAGACAACACGTGACACACTGCGGTCTTTTCATCTGTTATTAGTTAAGTTGTTTTCGAAGCCAGACACGCCGTCTGGCCCTTTCTAAGGGCCGGAAAGGGTAGGGCCCTTGAAAAGGGTAGCAAGGGCTAATACCCCCCTCTTTTGGAGAATTTTCTCCACAGCTGGTGTTGAAAAAAATATTGTAGAACTTTCAATGTTTATTAGGTAAACATGTTGAAATTTGTTCTAGTGAAATGCAATTGAAGTGTGGATAGCATCCTGTGATAGTGAGCCATCAGTTTAATGAATATAATGAATTTAATATGTGTGTGGGGAGTTTTGAACCAAGTGAGAGAGTAATTGTGGTTGGGGATCTTAATGCTAAAGTGGGTAAATATGTTGTGGAGGGAGTAGTAGGTAAATTTGGGGTGCCAGGGGTAAATGTAAATGGGGAACCATTAATTGAGCTATGTGTAGAAAGAGGTTTGGTAATAAGTAATACATATTTTATGAAAAAAAGGATAAATAAATATACAAGGTATGATATAGCACGTAAGGAAAGTAGTTTGTTGGACTATGTATTGGTGGATAAAAGGTTGATGGGTAGGCTTCAGGATGTACATGTTTATAGAGGGGCAACAGATATATCAGATCATTATTTGGTTGTAGCTACAGTTAGAGTAAAAGGTAGATGGGACAAAAAGAAAATGGCAACAGCAAGTAAGAGAGAGGTAAAAGTGTATAAACTAAGGGAGGAGGAAGTTAGGGTGAGATATAAGCAACTATTGGCAGAAAGGTGGGATAGTGCAAGTATGAGTATTGGGGGGGTTGAAGAGAGTTGGGATAGTTTTAAAAATGCAGTATTAGAATGTGGGGCAGAAGTTTGTGGCTATAGGAGGGTGGGTGCAGGAGGAAAGAGGTGTGAGTGGTGGAATGAAGAAGTAAAGGGTGTGACAAAAGAGAAAAAGGTAGCTTATGAGAGGTTTTTTACAAAACAGAAGTGTTAATAGAAGAGCAGAGTATATGGAGAGTAAAAGAAAGGTGAAGAGAGTGGTGAGAGAGTGCAAAAGAAGAGCAGATGAAAGAATGGGAGAGGCTGTGTCAAGAAATTTTGCTGAAAACAAGAAAAAATTTTGGAGTGAGATAAACAAGGTAAGAAAGCCTAGGGAACGAATGGATTTGTCAGTTAAAAACAGAGTAGGGGAGTTTGTAGATGGGGAGCTGGAGGTATTGGGTAGATGGCGGGAATATTTTGAGGAACTTTTAAATGTCGATGAAAAAAGGGAGGTGGTAATTTCATGTACTGGCCAGGGAGGTACAACATCGTTTAGGAGTGAAGAAGAGCAGGATGCGAGTGTGGGGGAGGTGCGTGAGGCATTACGTAAAATGAAAGGGGGTAAAGCAGCTGGAACTGACGGGATCATGACAGAAATGTTAAAAGCAGTATAGTTCCTTTATATAAAGGGAAGGGGGATAAAAGAGTGTAAAAATTATAGGGGAATAAGTTTACTGAGTATACCAGGTAAAGTGTATGACAGGGTTATTATTGAAAGAATTAGAGGTAAGACAGAGAGTAGGATTCCAGATGAGCAAGGAGGCTTTAGAGTGGGTAGGGGATGTGTAGATCAAGTGTTTGCAGTGAAGCATACAGTGAGCTCCCGGTTCTCGTCGGCAATCCGTCACAGAGGGCCCGTCGACCACCGGTTTGGTCGAACTCCGATTCTATTTTCCCCATAAGAAATAATGGAAATAAAATTAATCCGTCCCAGACATCCAAAAGTATTAAAATAAAATATTTTTTAGAACTTTTTGACAAATAATTAAATACAATTTTATAAAAAAATTAAGAAATAAATAGTACAATAACATGTCACTTACATTTATTGAAGAGTTGTTGATGTGTGGAGGACGGGAGGAGGGTTCAAGGTGGTACCTGCTAGTGTTTGGAAAGGGAATCCCCTTCCATTAACACTGCAGGTACCAAGTTCTTTTCTGGGGTTACTGGCCTTTTTCTTTGAATGCTACACTCCCTGCATGAATGCTACACTCCTTGCATGCCTACTACACTCCCTGCATCCTTGCTACACTCCCTGCATGCCTGCTACACTCCCTGCATCCCTGATACACTCTGCATCCCTGCTACACTCCCTGCATCCTTGCTACACTCCCTGCATCCCTGCTACACTCCCTGCATCCCTGTTACACTCCCTGCATCCCTGCTACACTCCCTGCATCCCTGCTACACTCCCTGCATCCTTGCTACACTCCCTGCATCCTTGCTACACTCCCTGCATGCCTGCTACACTCCCAGCATCCCTGCTACACTCCTTGCATCCCTGCTACACTCCCTGCATCCTTGCTACACTCCCTGCATCCTTGCTACACTCCCTGCATAAATGCTACACTCCCTGCATGAATGCTTCACTCCCTGCATATTTTTTACCACAGGCTTGGCACTAGGAGCTTTCTTGGGGCCCATGGTGGCTTATTTAGCAGTTGCAAGCACTAAAAACACTGGAATAATGACAATATATATGGTATGAATGCGTGGGTGGTGCGTGGGTAGTGTTCGCTCGCTTGTAAACAATAACACACTGAGTGCCTGGGCGCCCAGCTGGGCCACGGCCACACGCGTACACGTTCGGGACGGATAGCCGACTCGCCGAACTCCGAGTGGCCGCTTAATACCGAGTCAAAAATATTGTAAAAAAAAACGTCGAACACCGATTTGGCCGAGCTCCGACGCCGTCGAACACCGGGGGTTCACTGTATATGTAAACAGTATTTAGATAAAGGTAGAGAAGTTTTTATTGCATTTATGGATTTAGAAAAGGCATATGATAGTGGATAGGGGAGCAATGTGGCAAATGTTGCAAGTGTATGGAATAGGTAGTAAGTTACTGAAGGCTGTAAAGAGTTTTTATGAGGATAGTGAAGCTCAGGTTAGGGTGTGTAGGAGAGAGGGAGATTACTTCCCGGTAAAAGTAGGTCTTAGACAGGGATGTGTAATGTCACCATTGTTGTTTAATATATTTATAGATGGGGTTGTAAAAGAAGTAAATGCTAGGGTGTTGGGGAGAGGGGTGGGATTAAATTATGGAGAATTAAATGCAAAATGGGAGTTGACACAGTTACTTTTTGCTGATGATACTGTGCTTATGGGAGATTCTAAAGAAAAGTTGCAAAGGTTAGTAGACGAGTTTGGGAGAGTGTGTAAAGGTAGAAAGTTAAAAGTGAACATAGATAAGAGTAAGGTGATGAGGGTATCAAACGATTTAAATAAAGAAAAATTGGATATCACATTGGAGAGAGGGATTATGGAAGAAGTAAATGTTTTCAGATATTTGGGAGTTGACGTGTCAGCGGATGGGTTTATGAAGGATGAGGTTAACCATAGAATTGATGAAGGAAAAAAGGTGAGTGGTGCGTTGAGGTATCTGTGGAGACAAAAACGTTATCCATGGAGGCAAAGAAGGGAATGTACGAAAGTATAGTGGTACCAACACTCTTATATGGATGTGAAGCATGGGTTGCAAATGCTGCAGCGAGGAGGAGGCTGGAGGCATTGGAGATGTCCTGTCTAAGGGCAATGTGTGGTGTAAATATTATGCAGAAAATTCGAATGTGGAAATTAGGAGAAGGTGTGGAGTTACTAAAAGTATTTGTCAGAGGGTTGTTGATGTGGTTTGGTCATTTAGAGAGAATGGATCAAAGTAGAATGACGTGGAGAGCGTATAAATCTGTAGGGAAGGAAGGCGGGGTAGGGGTCGTCCTAGAAAGGTTGGAGGAAGGGGTAAAGGAGGTATTGTGGGCGAGGGCTTGGACTTCCAGCAAGCATGTGTGAGCGTGTTAGATAGGAGTGAATGGAGACGAATGGTTTTTGGGACATGACGATCTGTTGGAGTGTGAGCAGGGTAACATTTTGTGAAGGGATTCAGGGAAACCAGTTAATTGATTTAGTTGGACTTGAGTCCTGGAAATGGGAAGTACAATGCCTGCACTTTAAAGGAGGGGTCTGAGATAGTGACAGCTGGGAGGGACAATTCTCAGCTGTCGTATCTGAGCTCCTCTGCAAAGACAGTGATTATGTATGTATGTGGTGAAAATGTTGAATGATGAAAGTATTTTCTTTTTGGGGATTTTCTTTCTTTTTGGGTCACCCTGCCTCGGTGGGAGACGGCCGACTTGTTGGGAAAAAAAAATTAATCCGTTTCCACCCAAACAATTTCACCAAAAATTCATTTTTTTAAAGAATAAATACTAGTTTTACATGCAGAAAACAATGAGAAATAAATATAAAGCACTAATTATAATGGACAAATGAACAGTTAAATAAGTTTTACCTTTATTGAAGACTCTTGTTGGTGTATGAGAGTTTGTTTGGAGAGAGAGGACAAAATAGTCCTTCAATATGACAATAATATCTAGCAATAATATCTAGCACAATTCATCTGATATGACATAATAAACAATATTAATAACATAGAAACATGATATAAACTCTAGAATGAATAAAACATGTCATTACAAATCTGGAAGGACTGGTGGAGTGTGTTGGTGTTATTGTTGGGTATAAGGACTGGTGGAGTGTGTTGGTGTTGTTGGGTATAAGGAGGAGATGGTGGCAGAGGACGGCGCTCTTTTCAGTGTCCCTATAATCTCAAACAACATTGTAGAAGTTGTTTTGTGTCGTTATTTTCTATCGATTAATCGCTTAACTTAAGTAAGTTTATTCAGGTATACACAAATCCAGTTATACATAGATTATCATACATAGCAGCATATGTGTAGAAAACCTAGGATAACCCAAAAAAGTCAAGACAGTGACTTATTTCCATTGCTACACTTTATCACTGGCTGGTGCTATAGCCTTTATCGACTTGTGAAGCTTCTTTTGACCCATGGTGACGTATTTCACAGTGACAATCACTTAACCAACAATAAACACAACAAAAGTATTGTGAATGTTTGAAAGAGCACGCTGGGTAATGTTCTCTCAAGTGTAAACAACGCTTGACTGGCGTCCTGTCCGCCTCACAGCGCTTGCGCGGGGCAGGCAGACAGGTCTGGTACGGTTCGCTACACGAGTAAATTTTCGCTACATGAAGGCAAAAAAAGCTTTCGTTACGCGATTTTTTCGTTATATGGTACTTTTGTTAGTCGGGGTTCCACTGTATATATGTTTGGACGTTTTAAAGGTTAAAGTGCAGGCATTGTACTTCCATATTCCAGGACTCAAGTCTGGCTAACCGGTTTCTCTGAATCCCTTCACAAAATATTACCCTGCTCACACTCCAACAGCTCATCAGGTCCCAAAAACCATTAATCTCCATTCACACCTATCAAAGCCCCTCGCCCACAAAACCACCTTACCCCCTCCCTCCAACCTTTCCTGGGACAACCCCTACCCCAGCTTCCCCTACAGATGTATACACTCTCCAAGTCATTCTACTTTGTTCCATTCTTTCTAAATGACCAGACCACCTCAACAACCCCTCTTCAGCCCTCTGACTAAAACTTTTAGTAACTTCACACCACCTAATTTTCACACTATGAATTCTCTGCATAATATTTACACCACACATTGCCCTTAGACACGACATCTCCACTGCCTCCAGCCTCCTCCTTGCTGCTGCATTTACAACCCATGCTTCACACCCATATGAAAGTGTTAGTACCACTATACTCTCATACATTCCCTTCGTTGCCTCCATGGATATCGTTTTTTGTCTCCACAGATACCTCAAAGGTCCACTTACCTTTTTTTTCTTCATCAATTCAATGATTAACCTCATCCTTCATAAACCCATCTGCTGACAAGTCAACTCCCAAATATCTGAACACATTCATTTCTTCCATACTCCCTCCCTCCAATTGATATCCCATTTTTCTTTATCTAAATCATTAGATACCCTCATCACCTTGCTCTTATCTATGTTCACTCAACTTTCTACCTTTACTCACCCTCCCAAACTCGTCCACTAACAGTTATATATTTATATATTCCTGACTTGAAAGTCAGGAATATATAAATTATAAAATAATGGATTGTCTATAATTTCATAGTTGAATTGCTTCATTATGAGAGGGGAGGTGCAGATAAGTATTATATCACAAATTTAGATAGGTAATACAGCACTTGTGGTATTGTGAACTTAAAAAGTATGGTAAAGATTTGTCTGTGGAATTGAAGATTGATATTCTTTCATCTCTCATGAACTAAAATTTTTTAAATTCATTTTTTCTATTTTTAGGGGTGCATATCTCCACTGTGTGACTTATTGACGGTGATGGATGCTAAGATAGTTCAGGTAGCTCTGAATGGCATTCAGAACATCCTTCAGCTCGGAGAACAAGAAGCCAAAACTACCTTCGGTGTCAACCCCTATGCTGTGCTGGTTGAAGAGTGCTATGGTAAGTCTCTTAACTCATTTATTAATAAATCTCGTTCATGTGCTCTTCAGAGTGAGGAAGCCTTGATTGTCCCATTCTCCAGGCATTGTAAGATCTCTTCGGGTTTAGTACTTCCCCATGAATACAGTATTAATACAGTGAAACCTCTGTATAATGGATTAATGAGGAAGAGGGTATCCATATAAACAAAAATTTGTTGTTGCATTGCCTGATGCATCAGACATGTCTATTGTATGGGCAGCCTACCAGAGACACAACTGCTAATTGACAAAATTTTCATGAATCGGACTTAGGCAACTGTAGGGGGTTGCCTGCACACACAGATAAGCACGTGCACACACAGACAAGTGCACGCACACACATGCATACACACACACAGAAACACACATGCACATACAGACACGCATACGCAGACACACACACACAGGACAGGCTGCAAGCCTGGTCCAGCAACTGGCTCCTGGAGTTCAACTCCACCAAGTGCAAAGTCATGAAGATTGGGGAAGGGCAAAGAAGACTGCAGGCGGAGTACAGCCTAGGGGGCCAGAGACTGCAAACCTCAATCAAGGAAAAAGATCTTGGGGTGAGTATAACACCAGGAACATCTCCTGAGGCGCACATCAACCAAATAACTGCTGCAGCATATGGGCGCCTAGCAAACCTAAGAACAGCATTCCGACATCTTAATAAAGAATCGTTCAGGACCCTGTACACTGTGTACGTTAGGCCCATACTGGAGTATGCAGCACCAGTTTGGAACCCACACCTAGCCAAGCATGTGAAGAAGCTCGAGAAAGTGCAAAGGTTTGCAACAAGACTAGTCCCGGAGCTAAGGGGTATGTCCGACGAGGGGAGGTTAAGGGAAATCGACCTGACGACACTGGAGGACAGGAGATAGGGGGGACATGATAACAACATATAAGATACTGAGAGGAATTGACAAAGTGGACAGAGACAGAATGTTCCAGAGATGGGACACAACAACAAGGGAACACAGTTGGAAGTTGAAGACTCAGATGAATCACAGAGATGTTAGGAAGTATTTCTTCAGTCACAGAGTTGTCGGGAAGTGGAATAGTTTAGGAAGCGATGTAGTGGAGGCAGGCTCTATACATAGCTTTAAGCAGAGGTATGATAAAGCTCATGGCGCAGGGAGAGTGACCCAGTAGCGGCCAGTGAAGAGGCGGGGCCAGGAGCTTTGACTCGACCCCTGCAACCACAACTAGGTGAGTACAGGAGCTGTGACTCGACCCCTGCAACTACAACTAGGTGAGTACACTCGTCTGAGGACATGTCTGAGATTGTAAATTTTCAGAGAATAGGGGGGTACTTGAAGGGGATAAAACAACTGGTCAAGCTGATTTTTCAAGACAGAAACAGTGCAAAACAGGATCCTGCAAGAGAAACCATGGCTGAAGGAATTGTCAGCATACAAGAGGGTGTTCCTAGACCGGGACAGAACAAAAACAGAACGACAGCAGCTGAGGGAGTGGACACAAAAGCGAAAGGAGCTAGGAAGAGAGACAAGGACAGAATCAGCAGAGGACAACCAGAGCAGGGCAGAGCAACAAGAGCAAGCACACACACAAACATCCCCAGAACCCAAAAACCAAACACGCTATTCCAACACAGACCACAATCCACACTTACAGCCCCCACCCCACACTACGTTGTAGAATCCCGCAGCACACTGCCAGGTCCCCCACCCTCACAGACCCCCAAAACACAGTGTTGGAGAGGAAACTGAAGGTATGGTACACCAACGCTGATGGAGTAACGAATAAGTGGGAGGAGTGGCATGAAAGAGTCAGAGGCATCACTGGACATCATAGCCCTCACTGAAACCAAGCTCACAGGGATGATAACAGATGCCATCTTTCCAACAGGATATCATATACTGAGGAAAGACAGAGGGAACAGAGGGGGTGGAGGAGTGGCACTGATGATCAAAACCCGATGGGATTTTGATGAGCTGGAGACAGGAGAAGCAAGAGATTACATAATAGGAACGCTTCAGTCTGGAGGTCCCAAGGTGGTAATTGCAGTGATGTATAACCCACCACAGAACAGCAGGAGGCCAAGGCAAGAGTATGATGAGAGTAATAGAGCGATGGTTGACACACTGGGTGAAGTGGCCAGAAGGGCTCATGCGAGCAGGGCAAAGCTACTGATCATGGGTGACTTCAACCACAAGGAAATCGATTGGGAGAACTTGGAGCCACATGGGGGCCAAGAAACGTGGAGGGCTAAGATGATGGAGGTGGTACTTGGAAACTTCATGTACCAACATGTAAGGGACACTACCAGAGAGAGGAGAGGATGAACCAGTGAGACTGGGCCTAGTATTCACCTTTAGTGCAGATATTGAGGACATCACATATGAAAGACCCCTTGGGGCCACTGATCATGTAGTTCTGAGTTTTGAATACATAGTAAAGTTATAAGTGGAGGGGGAAGCAGGAAGGGCTGGATGAATGAAGCCAAACTACAAGAAAGGGGACTATGCAGACATGAACTTCCTGCACAGGGTACAGTGGGACAGAGCTGGCAGGGAAGTCAGTAAATGAGATGATGGAATATATGACAACAATATGCAAGGATGCTGAGGAGAGGTTTGTACCCAAGGGTAACAGGAATAACGAAAAAACCAGGATGAGCCCGTGGTTCACCCAAAGGTGCAGGGAGGCCAAAACCAAGTGTGCTAGGGAATGGAAGAAGTATAGAAGGCAAAGGACCCAGGAGAATAAGGAGAGCAGTTGTAGAGCCAGAAATGAATATGCACAGGTAAGAAGGGAGGCCCAAAGACAAAACGAGAATGACAGCAGCAAAACCCAAATCTGACCCAAAGCTGTTGTACAACCACATCAGGAGGACAGGACCAGGTAATCAGGCTAAGGAAGGAAGGGAGG
Organism: Cherax destructor; assembly: GCA_009830355.1. NCBI lineage: Eukaryota > Metazoa > Arthropoda > Malacostraca > Decapoda > Parastacidae > Cherax > Cherax destructor. The sequence goes on along the minus strand of WNWK01038106.1, from coordinate 1,585 downwards.
TCACAAAAAATGACTGCGAAGTATGTGAGGAGCACAACATGAGATTCAAAGAAGTGTTCATAGAGGAGACAGAAGGGCCTCCAGAAAGGCAGAGAGGTGGGGTACACCATCAAGTGTGGGACACAATACATACAACCGAGGAGGAAGTGAAGAGGCTGCTAAACGAGCTAGATACCTCAAAGGCAATGGGGCCAGATAACATCTCTCCATGGGTCCTGAGAGGGGAAGCAGAGGTGCTGTGTGTACCACTAACAACAATCTTCAACATATCTATCGAAACAGGGCGACTACCTGAAGTATGGAAGACGGCAAATGTAGTCCCAATTTTTAAAAAAGGAGACAGACATGAATCATTAAACTACAGACCAGTGTCACTGACATGTATAGTATGCAAGGTCACGGAGAAGATTATCAGGAGTGGTGGATCACCTAGAAAGGAATGAGCTTATCAACGACAGCCAGCACGGTGTCGCCTCCACCTGGAGGGTATTCCAGGAATCAACGTCCCCGCGCCCTGGTCCATGACCAGGCCTCCCGGTGGATCAGGGCTTGATCGACTAGGCTCTTATTGCTGGCCGCATGTAATCCAATGTACGAACGACAGCATGGTTGATCCGGCACTGATTTTAGGTATTTGTCTTTCCTGATACATTCAATCCCTTTTTTCTTCCCCTGTTGTCTTACCTTGTAAGTTTCCCTTTCAATCTCCTGGAGCCCATATACAAAGACTGACCTCTCCCTTTCATCCCACTGTACAGTAGAACCTCAGTACTTGAACTTAATTAATTCCAGAAGGCTGTTCGAGTGCCGATCTGTTTGAGTCGTGTTTCTTTGGTCGAGTGCTGAGAAAACAGTTGACTACTGAGCGATTTTTTTTTTTTACCAAGCAAAGCATTCGAATACTGAATTGTTCAAGTACTGAGGTTCCACTGTATTTCCCTTCATATCTCATGATCAGATTTAATTGCCTCCAATTTCAGCTTTTCTTCAGTCCCTTTTCTGTCTGTTGTCTCTGTAACCAATGGCTTGTCACTTTTCCTCCTTGGCTTTTCCTGGGCATGGCTGTGATCTGACAGGGCCTCTGCATATAACCTAACTCCCTCATTTCCTTTGCTCCCCTCATTTGCTACTAACGTATCAGTTCCTGATATCATGCCTGTTCTGCTTTTTGGTTCTTTAGACTTTCAGCAATTTCAGTTCCTCTTCTAAGGTCTGTATCCTGGCCTCTTCATCTGTGGCTTATAGTTCTCACTTCTTGCTCTCTGCAGTCATCCTCACCTTTGTTGCTAAGCTCTTCTAGCCACCTTCCCCACTCATGTTTCCTTTTTGTGAACTCTGCTGCCCATTCTTCCTTCCCAGACTCTTCCACAGATCCCCTGGCTTTCCATACTGCTGTTTTTTTTTCGGGCATAGTAGTACTAAGTGTCAAAGGAACTTGTCGATGTGTGTGCGTGTAGATGATTGTGATGGGTTCAGTTTTTATATTAGATTAATACTTTCGGGGTCGGCCCCATAATATTAAGGCTTCGAAGCTAGGGTCAGTCCCGTAAAACTACGCCAAAATTCTAGCGGCTTTCAATCTTGT
>WNWK01038105.1:0-18120 GCA_009830355.1 Cherax destructor | reverse complement strand
CGACAACAACTGTACTTCTGGGAGTCTGGGGAGGGACATTTTATTTACCGTGTGAGGCTGGCCCACCACGCCATCCATACTCTTTAACCTATCCAGTACCTTAACTTTGCAAGCACAAATGATGTCTTCCAAGTCACCATATTGTTGTAACAGTGTTTCTTGATCCTCATCACTTGCACAATCCTCCAGTAACTCAATTTCATAGACTTTGAACCACTGCACGTACGACACGTACCTACGTTCTAGTATCTCGAAATTTGTTTCTAAGTCAATAGCACTCGTCGACGGCTCGTTCACTAAGTCCACACACGTATTGTGTGCCTTTGTCACATGCCCCTTGCGAGCTTGTAACAACGCTTTCTTGGCTTTAATATCCATGGTTTTGCCACCCGGCGGGGGAACTCCGTCAGGTTCAGTCATGGTTGTAGAATTAATAACCACTGATGTCACAAATTAAATAAATTGTTTATAAAAGTGATTCTCACACCTCACTCTTGCACAAATCATAGCCACGCCTGTGCTAGCAATTAATTGGACTAATTATTACAATTCACCCCACAATTAATTAATCTGTGTACTCTATACTCACTTTCTACAATCAGTCACTTATTTATTAAATAATTAATTCAATAATGATTAATTCACTAATCACATCCGGTTCAGGATGGACCAACGGGCGCTGTGGGAAATTGTGGGAGATAAGTCTATCAGGGACACCGCCACTTGAAACAAACAATCTCCCAGGGAGATGACCGACTAGTATAATTTTACCGCAGTCATTCCCTTAATTAAGGTATGTGAAAAAATTTACCCACTCCTGGTCGCACCCAAGGGGTACCTTCGATATCTTCACATTTGCCCCACTTCACTCTGGACCAGTGTAAAAATATTAGAAGCGATTATAGTAATAAGTATGTTATGATTAAATTTTAGTGGACTGTATGGTTTAGAAATATGATATGGGACTGATTGAGGAACAAGAGGAAAGAGTACAGGTAATTATTGTTCACTCACCCCTTATCTGCATCTTGGGTGTTCACTGGAGACCTTCTTTATTCCCACCGCAGACACACAATATATCAACATACCTACTGGCGAGCTAGTACGTGGATAAACTTGTACTTACGGTGGGGGCGGCTGCATCCTTGTCGATGGGCTTCGATACCTGGAGTTTACCTGGAGAGAATTCCAGGGGTCAACGCCCCCGCGGCCCGGTCTGTGACCAGGCCTCCTGTTGGACCAGAGCCTGATCAACCAGGCTGTTACTGCTGGCCGCATGCAGTCCAACGTACGAACCACAGCCTGGCTGGTCAGGTACCGACTTTAGGTGCCTGTCCAGTGCCTGCTTGAAGACAGCCAGGGGTTTGTTGGTAATCCCCCTGATGTATGCTGGGAGGCAGTTGAACAATCTTGGGCCCCTCACACTTATTGTGTTGTCCCTCAACGTGCTAGTGGCACCCCTGCTCTTCATTGGGGGGATGTTACATCGCCTGCCGAGTCTTTTGCTTTCGTACGGAGTGACTCTCGTGTGCAAGTTTGGTACTAATCCCTCGAGAATTTTCCATGTGTATATAATAATGTATCTCTCCCGCCTGCGTTCTAGAGAGTACAGGTTTAGGAACTTCAAGCGTTCCCAGTAATTGAGGTGGTTTATCGCACTTATGCGTGCGGTGAAGGTTCTCTGCACATTTTCAAGGTCAGCAATTTCACCTGCCTTGAAAGGTGCAGTTAGTGTGCAGCAATATTCCAGCCTAGATAGAACAAGCGATCTGTAAAGTGTCAACATGGGCTTGGCATCCCTGGTTTTGAAGGTTCTCATTATCCATCCTGTCATTTTTCGAGCAGATGCAATTGCTACATTGTTATGGTCCTTGAAGGTGAGATCCGCTGACATGATCACTCCCAGGTCTTTGACATTAGTTTTTCGCTCTATTGTGTGGTAGGAATTAGTTTTGTACTCCGATGAGATTTTAATTTCTTCATGTTTTCCGTATCTGAGTAATTGAAATTTCTCATCATTGAACTTCATATTGTTTTCTGCAGCCCATTTAAAGATTTGGTTTATGTCTGCTTGGAGTCTTGCAGTGTCTTCAACGGTGGACACTGTCATACAGATTCGGGTGTCATCTGCAAAGGAAGACACAGCACTGTGGCTTATATCCCTGTCAATGTCTGATATGAGGATGAGGAATAGGATGGGAGCGAGTACTGTGCCTTGTGGAACAGAGCTTTTCACAGTAGCTGCCTCAGACTTTACTCTCTTGACTACTACTCTTTGTGTTCTACGTGTTAGGAAATTATAGATCCATCTACCAACTTTTCCTGTTATTCCTTTATCACGCATTTTGTGTGCTATTACACCATGGTCACACTTGTCAAAGGCTTTTGCAAAATCTGTGTATATAACATCTGCATTCTGTTTATCTTCTAGAGCATCCAGGACCTTGTCGTAGTGGTCCAGTAGTTGGGACAGACAGGAGCGGCCTGCTCTAAACCCATGCTGTCCTGGGTTGTGCAATTGATGGGTATCAAGATGGGTGGCGATCTTGCTTCTTAGAACCCTTTCAAAGATTTTTATGATATGGGACGTTAGCGCAATTGGTCTGTAGTTCTTTGCTATTGCTTTACTGCCCCCTTTGTGGAGCGGGGCTATGTCTGTTGTTTTTAGTAGCTGCGGGACGATCCCAGTGTCCATGCTCCCTCTCCATAGGATGTTAAAAGCATGTGATAGGGCTTCTTGCAGTTCTTGATGAACACGGAGTTCCATGAGTCTGGGCCTGGAGCGGAGTGCATGGGCATGTCATTTATTGCCTTTTCGAAGTCATTTGGCGTCGTGGTGATGTCAGAAAGGCATGTGTCTGTCAAGTTCTGTGGCACTCTCATAAAAAAATCATTTAGGTTTTCGATTTTCAGTCTGGTTAGTGGCTCGCTAAAGACTGAGTCATACTGGGATTTAAGTAACTCACTCATTTCCTTGCTGTCATCTGTGTAGGACCCATCCCGTTTAAGTAGGGGCCCAATACTGGTTGTTGTTCTCGACTTTGATTTTGCATAGGAAAATAAATACTTAGGGTTTCTTTCAATTTCATTTATGGCTTTTAGTTCTTCCCGTGTCTCTTGATTCCTGTAAGATTCCTTTAAGTTTTAATTCGATGTTTGCTATTTCTCTGACTAGTGTCTCCCTACGAGAGGGAGCATGGACACTGGGATCGTCCCGCAGCTACTAAAAACAACAGACATAGCCCCGCTCCACAAAGGGGGCAGTAAAGCAATAGCAAAGAACTACAGACCAATTGCGCTAACGTCCCATATCATAAAAATCTTTGAAAGGGTTCTAAGAAGCAAGATCGCCACCCATCTTGATACCCATCAATTGCACAACCCAGGACAGCATGGGTTTAGAGCAGGCCGCTCCTGTCTGTCCCAACTACTGGACCACTACGACAAGGTCCTGGATGCTCTAGAAGATAAACAGAATGCAGATGTTATATACACAGATTTTGCAAAAGCCTTTGACAAGTGTGACCATGGTGTAATAGCACACAAAATGCGTGATAAAGGAATAACAGGAAAAGTTGGTAGATGGATTTATAATTTCTTAACACATAGAACACAAAGAGTAGTAGTCAACAGAGTAAAGTCTGAGGCAGCTACTGTGAAAAGCTCTGTTCCACAAGGCACAGTACTTGCTCCCATCCTATTCCTCATCCTCATATCAGACATTGACAGGGATATAAGCCACAGTGCTGTGTCTTCCTTTGCAGATGACACCCGAATCTGTATGACAGTGTCCACCGTTGAAGACACTGCAAGACTCCAAGCAGACATAAACCAAATCTTTAAATGGGCTGCAGAAAACAATATGAAGTTCAATGATGAGAAATTTCAATTACTCAGATACGGAAAACGTGAAGAAATTAAAATTTCATCGGAGTACAAAACTAATTCCAACCACACAATAGAGCGAAAAACTAATGTCAAAGACCTGGGAGTGTTCATGTCAGAGGATCTCACCTTCAAGGACCATAACAATGTAGCAATTGCATCTGCTCGAAAATGACAGGATGGATAATGAGAACCTTCAAAACCAGGGATGCCAAGCCCATGTTGACACTTTACAGATCGCTTGTTCTATCTAGGCTGGAATATTGCTGCACACTAACTGCACCTTTCAAGGCGGGTGAAATTGCTGACCTTGAAAATGTGCAGAGAACCTTCACGGCACGCATAAGTGCGATAAACCACCTCAACTACTGGGAACGCTTGAAGTTCCTAAACCTGTACTCTCTAGAACGCAGGCGGGAGAGATACATTATTATATACACATGGAAAATTCTCGAGGGCTTAGTACCAAACTTGCACACAAAAATCACTCCCTACGAAAGCAAAAGACTCGGCAGGCGATGTAACATTCCCCCAATGAAGAGCAGGGGTGCCACTAGCACGTTGAGGGACAACACAATAAGTGTGATGGGCCCAAGATTGTTCAACTGCCTCCCAGCATACATCAGGGGGATTACCAACAAGCCCCTGGCTGTCTTCAAGCAGGCACTGGACAGGCACCTCAAGTCGGTACCTGATCAGCCGGGCTGTGGTTCGTACGTTGGACTGCGTGCGGCCAGCAGTAACAGCCTGGTTGATCAGGCTCTGGTCCAACAAGAGGCCTGGTCACGGACCGGGCCGCGGGGGCGTTGACCCCTGGAATTCTCTCCAGGTAGACTCCAGGTAGACGTATTTCAGAGATATTGGCCTCCTGTAGCCGCTCCGTTATTCTTTGCCTTCGCCTGTATAGGGAGCGCCTCTCTCTTTCTAGTTTGCATCTTCTCCTCCTTTTCCTTAAGGGAATTTGCCTTGAGCAAACCTCAAGTGCCACAGAGTTAATTTGTTCTAGACATAGGTTGGGATCCGTGATGCTTAGGCAATCTTCCCAGTTTATATCATTTAGGACTTGGTTTACTTGGTCCCACCTTATGTTTTTGTTATTGAAGTTGAATTTGGAGAAAGCTCCCTCACAGCTGATCACATTTTGTTGATCTGGGGCTCCCCGCATGCATGTCTGGACCTCTAGTATGTTGTGATCTGAGTATATTGTTTTTGATATGATGACATTTCGTATCAGATCATCATTGTTGGTGAAGATGAGGTCCAGCGTATTCTCTAATCTTGTGGGCTCTACTATTTGCTGGTTTAAGGTGAACTTGGTGCAGAGATTTAAAAGTTCATGCATGTTTGAATTTTCATCTGAGCTGCCTCCTGGTGTTATCTCTGCTACCACATTGTTTGCAATGTTCCTCCATTTTAGGTGCCTGGGGTTGAAATCCCCCAGTAGCAAGATGTTGGGGGCAGGAGCTGGAAGATTTTCCAGACAGTGGTCAATTTTCAGAAGCTGTTCCTGGAATTGTTGGGACGTTGCATCCGGGGGCTTGTAGACAACCACGATGACCAGGTTTTGATTCTCGACCTTTATTGCTAATACTTCAACTACATCATTTGAGGCATTTAGTAGTTCTGAACATATAAGTGACTCTGTGATATACAGGCCAACCCCCCCTTTTTGACTGTTCACTCTGTCACACCTGTATAGGTTGTAGCCCGGGATCCATATTTCATTGTCCAAGTGATCTCTTATATGGGTCTCTGTGAAAGCCGCAAACATAGCATTTGACTGTAAGCAGTCCACGAATGTAAGGTACCTTGTTGTTTGTTGCTGGCTTTAGACCCTGTATATTAGCAAAGAAAAATGTAGTTGGATTGGTGGTATGGGGGGGTCTTTTTTTCCTGGCTCTAATACCTGTTGTAATGGAGTGGAGGCCACTGACTGTGATTCCACTCCAGAAATGATTGCAGTTGGTGTACAATTTCTGTCATTTCCTGCCAGCTTTTTTTCCTTCCTTGCACTAAAAAACCTCTCTCTCCGGAGTGGCTGTGGCTACCCTGATTTTGCCATGGTCTGGATGTTCTGTGTCGCCTCGTACCCTTTAGGTGGTATGCCTGGCAATATAAGTTATAGCACTGTCTTTCCTGAATTTATGTGTGGCACATTTCAGGGTGGAAAAACTTACAGGACGGGAGGTTGCATTTGCCTGTTTTCATATGGGAACGGCATTTTCTGGGGTGATCATAATTGCATGTCCCATCTGATTTCCCAGATTTTCCATGCCTGCAGATACCAAGTGCATAATATTCACATAGGCCTGGTTTCCGTTTGCCCTGGTTTTTTGTGACTGTGTTCCCCATTGGTGGGTGTGTTCCTGTCTCATGTCTGTCTTCGTTACTATTGCTAACAATGGAGCCTTCAACTGTTTCCGGTAATTTATCTTCAGTATTTCCCTGGGCATCCCCTTGTTTACTATCTACCGTGTTATTGCTAGTTTGTAACACTGTTTTGTGTGTGTCCTTATCTACACCTGTTTCCCCATCATTTATTTCTCTAGAGCTACTGTCCCTCTTCAGGTCACCATCATTTATTTCAACATCTGTACCAGGGGCGGTAGCACCATCTGGCCCTGATTTTTTACTTTCCCAACTGTTATAGAAAGCTGTCATGTTTTTTATGAAGTCCGATTTGGTGTTGTCATCTTTTAATATCGATGTATTTTTATTCCACAGTTCGGTCTCATTTGGACATACCCAAAAACACTTCCTTTGTTTAATATCTCGGGTAGTAGAGCATTTACCACAAAAGTTGCATGTAATCCATGCAGAGGAACGTTTGCTTGTTAGGTTGCATATTACACAGGGTTTCATGATTGATTTTGTTGGTTGCTTTACTGTATATTCTACTAATAGGTTCCCTGAAGTGGTGATCCGTCTATTTGTATCGTATCTATTTTATTTGCATGTGTAAGTGTTTGGACAATCTTACCTCGTAAAAGTTATTCTTACTGTTATTGTTTGGGTGTTTGATAAGGTCCCCTAAAAACTCCGTCCGCTTATTGAATCCGGACTCGGATACCAGTTTTGAAACAGTCAATGGTTCCCTTATTTCTTGGATCTGACGAGATCCAGTGTCACTTATTTAATGAATCCTGTAGGGGTTGTCTAGGTTACGCGAGACAGATCACTGGAAGATGAATAAACAGAGTAATAATGATCGGTATGGTACAAAAGTATAACTTGCATGTTGGAGATAAAAACCGGGCCTTCTTGCAGCTCCTACTGTACGGCGGCCGTACCTCTGGCACCCTGGTTTACCTCTGGCACCCTGTTTACTTCTGGCACCCTGGTAAACATCACCCCGCTCTAACACCTGGGTTTCCGTGCACTTATGGTTCACTCTACTGGGTTTAGTTTTTGTTTTTTCCTACACCACAACACTGCTGGTTTTTTCTATGATGACTGGAAGATATACGGACTTATGTTGGTGAAATCGTTCACTGACAACTCACAACTCGACACTGTTTATCGTATTTTTCAGCTGGACAAATTACGTATTTCCTCAGGATTGTGCCACTTTTCGTATTTCATAGATTTTTATATCAATGTAATCACTAGATTTTGGTCAGGTATACTAACAGTTTAAAATTATCAATACATGGACTTGCGTGGTAAGGACCCGGCGGCCACTGGCAACTGATTTCAAACATGAAACTCGTTAGGCCTACACTTCCGCCTTTGTTTCCACTTAACATCTATTAACTTTGTATACTATGGCACCACTGATATATTCACTATACAGATCTATCTTCACCCTATTTTCAGGGAGACTTTCCTTCCTCTGACAAATAAACGTTCTGTTTTGTTATTTCACACGGCACTTAAGTTCCCCTCTGGCTTTATGGCACTATGTTCTGGCACACCAATTCCCTTGTTTTTGTCTCTGTATAAGTGTTTTCTGCCTGGTTTGTTGCGAGCACTGGAGGGATGTACCTTATAAGATCACTGGCACAGTTTTAAGGTTCTAGCACGTATAGGAGACCGCGAAAAACACGAAAAAACACGGAACAAGACGGACGCGTGTACAGGCCTATACCCACTTCCATTATTCCATATATACATATAAATATAGTATACTATATATATGTATATATGTCGTGCCGATTAGGTAAAACTGGTCAATTAGCAAGAACACATTTAAAATTAAGTCCTTTCTAAAATTTTCTCTTATACGTTTAAAGATATATTTTTTTCATTTATGTTAATGTAAAATTTATAATTTTGTCAGATAAACTTTAAAATTCAATAAACTTATTAAACGAGCACGGGACATTTTAACTTTAGCCTAACCCGTTTCCACTAAATTTTATTTTATACTATGGCACTGATTATATTATACAATTTAAACAAACCCTCGACAATAAACGTTTTTTTGTTATTTCAGCACTTGAGTTCTTGGCTTAGGAACTATGTGCATGCACACAATTTTGTTTTTGTCTTATATGGCAATGGTGTTGCGAGCACTGAAGCCTTATAAGATCACTGGCAAGTTTTATTCTAAGTATGCGGAACACGACAAAAACGATTATATACACTTATTATTATATATACATATAAATATATATATATATATATTATATATGTCGTGCCGATTAGGTAAAACTGGTCAATTAGCAAGAACTCATTTAAAATTAAGTCCTTTCTAAAATTTTCTCTTATACGTTTAAAGATATATTTTTTCATTTATGTTAATGTAAAATTTATAATTTTGTACTAAGAGAAACTTTGAAACCTACCAACCTTATTACAACAAGCGCAATTTAATTTAGCCTAACCCAACTAAATATATTTTAGATACGTTAACATTAATTTAATAATAAACAAACACAATGAAATATATTTTTTCGTTATGTTCAGAATGATTTTGGCGAAATTATTGCATACACAAATTTTCACTTGTCTTATATAGCAAGGTGAGCGTTGCTATTTAAGCCAAAATCGCAAGTTTTACCTAATGCGACATATATATATATATATATATATATATATATATATATATATATATATATATATATATATATATATATATATATATATATATATACATGTACATACATGTACATAATGGTTTCGACACCCCTGGTGCACTACCTGTTAGACTGCCCAGCTACATTGCCCCTTTGCCGCAGACACTTCCCGATGACCCCGGTGGGGCGGACCCGGGAAGATGAGGCGGCACATCTGGTGTACTTGGCTGTTAAAGATTTGGAGACCTTACTCCCAGTCATTGCATGTCACCCGCCCCCTGATGTCACTGTGAAGGCCTGCTGGGGGCCTCCGTTGCACCCTGCACCAACTACCATTGGAGCAACTACCTTTTGGGACTTCGTTTGTCCATGGATTCGGAGAGGATCACTCTTCCCACCAAAGGAATACCACACATGTACCTTTAACGTCGATACATGACACTTCCCTACCGGGGAGCCGATGCCGGGTCGCCAAATTGTAAGAGACCCGGGCCGGGACCCATACCGGCAGATCATATAGAATAGAATAGAACATGTACATATATGCAAACAATCGCAGACGGCGATCTTAACTATGCAAGATAAGCCACAGGGAGTGGAAATCTTTATCTCAAGTACTTTCACACTTTTCAGTGCATCATCAGGAGCTTTGCAATGTTGCAAGAGAGAAGCTAAGCAGGGAGAGAGTTCTCAGAGTTACGTAGTGAGGATTTTTCGCCAGCCACGGTGAGAGTAAAAGGTAGATGAGATACAAGGAAAATAGAAGCATCAAGAAAGAGAGAGGTGAAGGTTCACAAACTAAAGGAAGAGGCAGTTAGGGTAAGATATAACCAACTATTGGAGGACAGATGGGCTAGTGAGAGTATAAGTAATGGGGTCGAAGATGTATGGTGTATGTTTAAGAATGTAGTGTTAGAGTGTTCAGCATAAGTTTGTGGTTACAGGAAAGTGGGTGTGGGAGGGAAGAAGAGCGATTGGTGGACTGATGATGTAAAGACAGCAGTAAGGAAGGAAAAGTTAACATATGAGATGTTTTTGCAAGGTAGAAGTAATGCAAGGAGGGAGGAGTACAAGGAGAGATAAAGAGAGGTTAAGAGAGTGGTGAAGCAATGTGAAAAGTGAGCAAATAAGAGAGTGGGTGAGATGTTATCAACAAATTTTGTTGAAAATATGCAAAAGTTTTGGAGTGAGATTAATAAGATGAGGCCTAGGGAACGAATGGATTTGATACTTAAAAATATGAGAGGAGAGTTGTTAAATGGAGAGTTAGAGGTATCGGGAAGATGGAGAGAATATTTTGAGGAATTGTTAAATGTTGATGAAGAAAGGAAAGCTGTGATTTCGTGTATTGGGCAAGGAGGAATAACATCTTCTAGGAGTGAGGAAGAGCCAGTTGTGAGTGTGGGGGAAGTTCCTGAGGTAGTTGGTATCATGAAAGGGGGTAAAGCAGCTGGGATTGATGGGATAAAGATAGAAATGTTAAAAGCAGGTGGGAATATAGTTTTGGAGTGGTTGGTGCTATTATTTAATAAATGTATGGAAAAGAGTAAGGTACCTAGGAATTGGCAGAGAGCATGCATAGTTCCTTTGTATAAAGGCAAAGGGGAATAAGTCTGTTGAGTATACCTGGTAAAGTGTATGGTAGAGTTATTATTGAAAGAATTAAGAGTAAGACGGAGAGCAGGATAGCAGATGAAGAAGGAGGCTTTAGGAAAGGTAGGGGGTGTGTAGACCAAGTGTTTACAGGGTAAGTTATAGGTGAACAGTATTTAGATAAGTGTAAAGAGGTTTTTGTGGCATTTATGGATTTGGAAAAGGCGTATGACAGGGTGGATAGAGGGGCAATGGGGCAGATGTTGCAAATGTATGGAATAGAAGGTAGGTTACTGACAGCAATGAAAAGTATTTATGAGGATAGTGAGGCTCAAGTTAGATTATGTAGAAGAGAGTGATATTATTTCCCAGTAAAAGTAGGCCTTAGATGTGTGATGTCACCATGGTTGTTCAATATATTTATAGATGGAATTGTAAGAGAATACTCAGGTGTTGGCAAGAGGTGTGGGGTTACAAAATAAAGAATCTAATACAAAGTGGGAGTTGTCACAGCTGCTATTTGCTGATGACACTATGCTTTTGGGAGATTCTGAAGAGAAGTTGCAGAGGTTGGTGGATGAGTTTGGTAGTGTATGTAAATGAAGGAAATTAAAACTGATTATAGGAAAGAGTAAGGTGATGAGGATAAAATAATTAGGTGACGAAAGATTGGATATAAGATTGGAGGGAGAAAGTATAGAGGAGGTGAATGCATTCAGATATTTGGGAGTGGACATGTCAGCAGATGGGTCTATGAAGGATGAGGTGAATCATAGAACTGACGATTGAAAAAATGTGAGTGGTTAATTTAGAAGTCTGTGGAGACAAAGGAAAGAGTCGAATGTATGAGAGTATACCACATTTTCTTGAACTGTAAGAAGCCTTTTGACACAGTTCCACACAAGAGATTCGTGCTAAAGCTGGATGACCAGACAGGTATACCAAGGAAGGCACGGCAATTGAACGCTCTTATATGGATGTGAAACATGGGTGGTGAATATTGCAACAATGAGAAGACTGGAGACAGTGGAGATTCCTGTATGAGGACAATGTGTGAAGTGAACATAATGCAAATAATTCGTAGTTTGTAAATTAGGTGGAGGTGCGGGATTACCAAAACTATTATCCAAAGGGCTTAGGAGGGGTTGTTGAGGTGGTTCGGACATGTAGAGAGGAAGTAAATAGAAGGACTTCGAGAGTTTGCTTACACTTGTTTTTCAACGCCCATACAAAAACTTCAACAATTTGGAAACGATCAGTTAATGTTGTTGGGGTCATCCGTTGGATGCTGATGAACCTTCCACTGACACTTTCATTCCTAAAACAATTGAGAGACTTCTGGTCCAATGTGTAAGGTCCCTTATATGTGGAGAACAGTTGGTAGGACGTGAAGTTTCCACTAGTGTTTAGTGAAGTTCCAACACGAACCTGAGAAAATGAAATAGTGAAGAATCAAATGTTTGTTAATATATCTTGTAATATTTATTTGTAAAGATACAAGATAATGTTTGTCACAGAAGCAGGAGATATCACGTTACAACGTTATTGAAGAAGCAGGAGGTATCACGTTACAACGTTATTGAAGAAGCAGGAGATATCACGTTACAACGTTATTGAAGAAGCAGGAGATATCACGTTACAACGTTATTGAAGAAGCAGGAGATATCACGTTACAACGTTATTGAAGAAGCAGGTGGTATCACGTTACAACGTTATTGAAGAAGTAGGAGATATCACGTTACAACGTTATTGAAGAAGCAGGAGATATCACGTTACAACGTTATTGAAGAAGCAGGAGATATCACGTTACAACGTTATTGAAGATGTATTTTGGTGGGTCCTGGATCCGACAGGAACATCAACCGTATCCGACAAGTCAAGGGACTCTGCCTCACTACAAAAACCCTCAATTGACGAAGAATCTGCATCTCAACTTAATTAAGAAACCTATATGGTATACCTCAACCCTCCAAAGAGACCCAAGAGCTAGAAATCACTACATTCCAAAGGCTTTTAGATGGAAATTATCTTCAAAATTCTCGGAGCTTTAGATTCATTAACTCAAGAAGTTAACACCAAAAACTATAAATTTATCTGTTTAACTTAAAATGCTCACACAGTAGACAACCCTTGTAAACATCCACTGTGCATGTCCATGTACCTTCCAATATCATACCCTGAAAGGCATCAATCTTCAAATAGAAGTCAATATCATGAAAACAGAGATGAAAGAAGAAAAAAATATATATTTATAAGAAATAAACTGAAAATAATTGTTATTATATGTGTTGCGGCACAAATAAATTTGCCAAGATAAATACCTAAAAACATTCGAATGTATTCATTTGTGTTAGTATTATTTTCTCATTTCATTTTCATGTTAAAAAATTTCAACCCTATAAGAAGTATATCAAAATTTTCTTTTAAAAATACAGCAGAAATTATCAAAGGCAACAGGACACCAACACCTACGATGCTCACTCATAATCACAACTTTCCTTTAAGAAAGAAATATTAATTTTAATGCATTGATGTACATAAGAACATAAGAAAGGAGGAACACTGCAGTAGGCCTGTTGGCCCATACTAGGCAGGTCCTTCACAATCCGTCCCACTAACAGAACACTTGTTCAATCCAATTTTCAATGCTACCCAAGAAATAAGCTTTGACAAATCCATTCACTCATTTGCGAGTCCCACTCAAATCCAACCCCTCTCACTCATGAATTTATCCAACCTAAATTTGAAACCACCCAAGGTCCCAGCCTCAATAACCCTACTAGGCAGACTGTTCCACTCATCAACTACCCTATTTCCAAACCAATACTTTCCTATATCCTTTCTAAATCTAAACTTATCTAATTTGAATCCATTATTGCGGGTTCTCTCTTGGAGAGATATCCTCAAGACCTTATTTATATCCCCTTTGTTAATACCCATTTTCCACTTGTATACCTCGATCATGTCTCCCCTCATTCTTCGTCTTACAAGTGAATGTAATTTTAGACATAGCCCCGCTCCACAAAGAGGGCAGTAAAGCAATAGCAAAGAACTACAGACCAATTGCGCTAACGTCCCATATCATAAAAATCTTTGAAAGGGTTCTAAGAAGCAAGATCGCCACCCATCTTGATACCCATCAATTGCACAACCCAGGACAGCATGGGTTTAGAGCAGGCCGCTCCTGTCTGTCCCAACTACTGGACCACTACGACAAGGTCCTGGATGCTCTAGAAGATAAACAAAATGCAGATGTTATATACACAGATTTTGCAAAAGCCTTTGACAAGTGTGACCATGGTGTAATAGCACACAAAATGCGTGATAAAGGAATAACAGGAAAAGTTGGTAGATGGATCTATAATTTCCTAACATGTAGAACACAAAGAGTAGTAGTCAACAGAGTAAAGTCTGAGGCAGCTACTGTGAAAAGCTCTGTTCCACAAGGCACAGTACTTGCTCCCATCCTATTCCTCATCCGCATATCAGACATTGACAGGGATATAAGCCACAGTGCTGTGTCTTCCTTTGCAGATGACACCCGAATCTGTATGACAGTGTTCACCGTTGAAGACACTGCAAGACTCCAAGCAGACATAAACCAAATCTTTAAATGGGCTGCAGAAAACAATATGAAGTTCAATGATGAGAAATTTCAATTACTAAGATACGGAAAACGTGAAGAAATTAAAATCTCATCGGAGTACAAAACTAATTCCAACCACACAATAGAGCGAAAAACTAATGTCAAAGACCTGGGAGTGATCATGTCAGAGGATCTCACCTTCAAGGACCATAACAAAGTAGCAATTGCATCTGCTCGAAAAACGACAGGATGAATAATGAGAACCTTCAAAACCAAGGATGCCAAGCCCATGTTGACACTTTACAGATCGCTTGTTCTATCTAGGCTGGAATATTGCTGCACACTAACTGCACCTTTCAAGGCGGGTGAAATTGCTGACCTTGAAAATGTGCAGAGAACCTTCACCGCACGCATAAGTGCGATAAACCACCTCAACTACTGGGAACGCTTGAAGTTCCTAAACCTGTACTCTCTAGAACGCAGGCGGGAGAGATACATTATTATATACACATGGAAAATTCTCGAGGGCTTAGTACCAAACTTGCACACAAAAATCACTCCGTACGAAAGCAAAAGACTCGGCAGGCGATGTAACATCCCCCCAATGAAGAGCAGGGATGCCACTAGCACGTTGAGGGACAACACAATAAGTGTCAGGGGCCCAAGATTGTTCAACTGCCTCCCAGCATACATCAGGGATATTACCAACAAGCCCCTGGCTGTCTTCAAGCAGGCACTGGACAGGCACCTCAAGTCGGTACCTGATCAGCCGGGCTGTGGTTCGTACGTTGGACTGCGTGCGGTTAGCAGTAACAGCCTGGTTGATCAGGCTCTGGTCCAACAGGAGGCCTGGTCACAGACCGGGCCGCGGGGGCGTTGACCTCTGGAATTCTCTCCAGGTAGACTCCAGGTATAGGCTCGGAGACCCTTGGCTCATGGGGAAAGAGTGCATCTAAGTTCCTCAAGGAGCTAGGTAAAAGACTCAACAGAGTAACTAGGGATCCCAGGGCAGCTAGTTTTCTGTTCCAGCGACTCAGTGCTGCTGTTCAGAGGGGTAATGCATGCTGTATTTTGGGCACGCACCCCAGCTCTGAGGAGCTGGATGAGATTTTCGCATTATAATCAGTGACAAACATGTAACAATATGTACTAGACATGTATCTGTCACACCTCTTGTACTGTATATGCCATCCTTATATCAACAATGTATCCCTAAAATCTTTTGTACCATATTATGTAATGAAAAGATAGGGTGGTAGGGAAAGTGGAATATTCAAATAGCTTCAGGAACAAATCCACATATATATATATATATATATATATATATATATATATATATATATATATATATATATATATATATATATATATATATATATATATATATATATATATATATATATATATGCAAGACAACCACTATGAAAAATAGAAGAATTCCAAGCGCTTTCGTGACTACTCACATTATCAAGGAACTATAAAAGGAAACATGACAAGAAGGTTTATAAAGAGGCAGAATACACCTCACAGTCACATCACACTAACAAAGACAACACATCACAGTAGCGTAACATCTCACGACTCTGTGAAGAGGAACATAAGAAAGGACCTGAAACTCTTCCCAAGAATTAAGATTAGTCCAATTTATCATTAAATTCTTCCCAAATTTTATTAATTATAAATGAATCCAATTTATATAAACCAAAAGAAATATTCATATTATTTTCAAAACTGCTTTTAATGAAACATGATTCTATTATATTCCTCTCAACCATGGACTTGCTTGATACAACCTTCTCAGCATTTTGAAAATCAATTGATGGTTAAAGTCTTCACATGAATAAATAGAGCATTAGAATCTTGTCCAGTTCTAATGCTATATTTATGTTGTTTTAATCTTAGTTCAAGACTTTTACCAGTTTGACCATAATAAACTTTATCGCATATTTTACAGGGAATCTTATAGACACATCCGTCAGCATTTTGGGGGAATTTTTATCAAAAGTCTTTTTACTGTATCAAGATTTTTAAATACAACCTTGATATTAAAATTCTTAAGAAAGGAAGGCATATCAACCAAGTTTTCATGGTAAGGGAGAACCAACATATTTTTGGTTGAATAAGGTTGGTTGTCCCTTTTTGGATTGTAAAAAGTATTTCTAGCTATTTTAAAAGATTTATCAATTATGTTTCTTGGGTATTTTAAATCATTAGCTATTTCATAAATTTTAGAGATTTCTTCATCTATGAACTCTGGACTACAAATACGTAAAGCTCTCAAAAACATAGAAGAGAAACCGACACTTTAACTCTATCTTGATGTGAAGAGTAATAGTGTACATAGGAACAATTATTTGTAGGTTTTCTGTAAATTTTAAATTTAAAATCAATGTTACCCTAAATAATAAAAACATCTAGGAAGGGCAATGAGTTATTTACTTCGAATTCAACAGTAAAATTTATAGAATGAGCTAAGCTATTTAATTTAACAAGCGCTTGGAATTCTTCTATTTTTTCATAGTGGTTGTCTTGCATATTTTGTTATCACCTGTTAACTGTGATCTTTTTGCATATATATATATATATATGAAGAAACCACTATGAAAATAGAAGAATTCCAAGCGCTTCTGACTGTCACATTTCGTGACTGCTCACATTGATAATGTGAGCAGTCACGAAGCGCTTGGAATTCTTCTATTTTTCATAGTGGTTGTCTTGCATATTTTAATATCACCTGTTTACTGTGATCTTTTGCATATTATATATATATATATATATATATATATATATATATATATATATATATATATATATATATTATATATATATATATATATATATATATATATATATATATATATATGGATGGGGTCACCTCTTGTGTAAATTGTGGGACCCATTGCCTCGGAGAAGTGGATAAAAAGGCTTCAAGGAAGAATATATATTTATATATACTATAATTGATTTGAAGCAATATTAAATAAATTTAAATTGACATGTGCTATACATAGCAGTACTGAGCTACTTTAATTTTGGTTAGGTTAGGTATCTAAGTTAGGTTAGGTTAGGTATCTAAGTTAGGTTAGGTTAGGTATCTAAGTTAGGTTAGGTTAGGTATCTAAGTTAGGTTAGGTTAGGTGTCTAAGTTAGGTTAGGTTAGGTATCTAAGTTAGGTTTGCTACAAAAGTAAAACAATTTTTTATCACTTTTACTGTACAAAATATACCTATCAACCAGTTAGAAATTTGTGGAAGTAAAGTGGCAATATTAGGGTGTTCATCCTATACCACAAGTACAGCTTACTAACCACCATATTTATGTATGAATTTAGTAAAATTTTAGAATTATCAGAACTAACCTCAATGTCATGAAATGTTCCAGAACAATTTTGCTGACATGTGTAAATGTTCAGGTAGGTAATGAGGCGGTCCTCGCCCAGGTCCACCACCCACCATTCGTACGTAAAATTGCAATATGAATTAAACATACTGTGGTTGCTAATTATGCCATATACTGCATAAGACGACATGCTCCTGTGAAAAAAAAAAAGGAATTATTTATTTCATATAATTTTCAAAATACTTTGTATATATATATATGTCGTGCCGATTAGGTAAAACTGGTCAATTAGCAAGAACTCATCTAAAATTAAGTCCTTTCTAAAATCTCATTCGTCACCCAGCCTTGGTGGGGTGAGGTGGTTCTCTGCGCTGGTGCTGACCCCTGGTGACGCTCTGAGCCAACTTGGTTTTCAGTCAACAATGGCGTCGGCCGGCAGAAGAAGAGTGAACACAGTCTGCATCGACATGGTCACAGGAGTACTGCAGCCTGCCACGGCAGCCACTGTCCTTCCAGGTATCCTGAAGGACGTCTACAACATTGAGGTGGCAGATTTGTACGGCGTGGCATTGAACGGCATGACCAGGGTGTTTGTGAAATTTCTCACAGCTGACGTTTATGAGAGGTTGGTCGACCGGCATCAGGATCGGGTGTATACTGTGCGCACCGGCCTACAAGTGAGATTGAAGGATGTTTCAA
>WNWK01038104.1:0-18120 GCA_009830355.1 Cherax destructor | reverse complement strand
GAAGTGTCCTGGGGCCACTCCTATTCCTCTTTTTTAAAATAAATGACCCCCGAATGCATCAAAACCCACTAAACCCATTTTATGTGCAGATGATAATAATAATAATAATAAAATAATAATTTTTATTTCAATCATGTTACAAGTGTACAATGTTATTGGTAGTTAAAATTATAAAAAAATTTAAAAAAATTTTAAAAAAAAAGGAGAGCCACTGGCATGCCATGGCATTGGGGGCAGTTTATTCTAGAGACTTATTCACTAAGTATTTTAATGCTAAAGAAATTGATTCAGTTTATTCTAGTTCTGTATTATTTAAATTATTAAATGGTTATACAACTATTAAAAGACAATACAAGAAAATTGGTTGATTTTAATCAGTTGTGAATTTATTTAAAATTAAATTTATGTATTTTGGGATTAAAAAAATAAAATAAAATACTAAAAATATTTTTTTAAATTTCATCTAGGTATATATTTTTTTAAAAATTTAAAAAAAATGATACTATAAGTTTTTAAAAAAGACAATATGATGTTTGGTTGCAACAAGTTTTAAAAGGGGGGGGGAACATATCAAATTGAGATCTTCTTAACCCTTTGGGGGGGTCCGTACTAGTCTTTTTTCGAGCGGGGGGTTTGGGGCCGATAGACCCCCCCAAAATTTTCGGCCCCCCAAATTTTAAAAAAGAAAACGTCTGGTAGGCATACATATGAAAGAATGGGTCTGTGTGGTCAATGTGCGCAGTATAAAAAAATCCTGCAGTACACACTGCATAATGAGTGAAAAAACTCTGACCGTTTTCAATTAAAACAGCGACTTTGCAGTCGATTTTCGTATAGTTTTTATTGATGTATTCTCGTTTTCTTGGTCTCATTTGATAGAATGGAAAATATGTTACAGAAATAGAGATGATTTTGATTGGTATGACAATGACAAGTACCTTGAAATTGAGCTCAAAGTAGTGAAAATGTTTGATTTTGACGATGTTCAAGAGTAAACAAATCACACCATGCCTCCAATACACATACACTGGCGAGTCTTATATTCATGCACAAGTGCTCTGATATTATTTATACCATTTTTACAATGATGCAGTTATATACATAACAGTAAATCTTCTATTTTTGTGAGAATAAAAATTCAAAATGAAAAGCAAAAGTAAAGGAACAGGGGCCTGGAGACGTGACTAATGAACAGAGAACATGTTATTTTAGTGCCAGGAATGTCTGCCTTGTTTACTCTGGACCCTATTTTGAAATTGGCATCGTTTGAAATTTGTGTGAAATTGGAAAATTTCCATTTTCTGACCACTATTTTGGGTAGATGAAATTGGTAAATAGGCGGTTTCATGTACGCAATCGATAGACGAAATGGAGATCTAGTGAAATAGCTATAATTTTAGGAGACTGACACATTGGAATTTGTCGAAAATAGGGCTCAAAGTGGGCAAAATTGTCGATGCGTAAGTGTCATGGCTGCCGCTAACTTCGCGAAAGCATAATTCCGTTAGTTTTCGATCAAATTTCATAATTTTGGTGGCGTTATGATCGGAAAAGATTCTCTATCATTTCGTAAGAAAAAATTAATTTTTTTTTTTTCCAAAAAAATTTCGACCCCAGGAACACTTTCCTGAGAAGGCCTGTCGACCCCCAAAGGGTTAAGTAAAATAATATTGGGTTTGGAAGTTTGTTACAGTATGAGTATTTAGTATAGGGTGAGTAGGTGATTTTTGAGAAGAGTCTTTAATTGATTTTCCGACAAGGTTAACTTGATATTTACTGGTAATGAATTCCAGATTTTGGGGCCCTTTATGTGCATAGAATTTTTACATTGGTTAGTATGGACTCGGGTATGTCAAATAGTGATCTGTGTCTTGTGTCATGTTCGTGGGACCTATTAAAGTTGTTGAGGAGAATTCTGAGCGCAGGGTTGATATTAGCATGTAGAGTTTTATGTATGTAGAAGGCACATGAATAGGTATGAATATTTTTAAGGTGAGTAGTTTTAAGGTTCTGAATATAGATGGGTATGTGTCTAGAGTGGGAATTTGTTATCATCCTGACTGCAGCCTTTGCTGGGTTATGAGTGGTCTAAGGTGATTTAATGTTGTTGAGCCCCATGCACAGATTCCATAGGTGAGATAAGGGTAGATAAGAGAATGATATAGTGCAACGAGAGCTGGTTGAGGCACATAATAGCGTATCTTAGATAATATACCTACTGTCCTTGAGATTTTCTTGAAATTTGTTGTATGTGTGTTTGGAATTTAAGACTACTGTCAAGGTGGATTCCTAGGAATTTTCCCTCTGTGAGCCTTGTGATGGGTGAACCATTTAGCGTTATGTTAAGTGGAACATTTGTAGCTTTGTTTCCAAACTGAATGTAGTAGGTCTTGTCCGTATTGAGAGTATGACACAACATATGTCTTCTCTCACCCAAATCCAGTTATACTGGCCAACACTGTTAATGCCGAATTACAGAAAATATCAACATGGATGACGACTAACAAGCTTACTCTCAATACTGACAAGACCTACTTCATACAAATGTTCCACTTAACATAACACTTAATGGTACACCCATCACAAGACTCACAGAGGGAAAATTCCTAGGAATCCACCTTGACAGTAGCCTTAAATTCCAAACACATATACAACAAATTTCCAAGAAAATCTCGAAGACAGTAGGCATATTATCAAAGATAAGCTATTATGTACCTCAATCAGCTCTCCTTGCACTATATCATTCACTTATCTACCCGTATCTCACCTATGGAATCTGTGCATGGGGATCAACAACGTTAAATCACCTTAGACCACTCATAACACAACAAAAGGCCGCAGTCAGAATGATAACAAATTCCCACTCTAGACAGCATACTCCACCAATATTCAAAAGTCTCAAACTACTCACCGTAAAGAACATTCATACTTACTCTTGTGCCTACTACATATATAAAACTTTACACTCTAATATAAACCCTCTGCTCAAAACTCTCCTCACCAACTTTAATAGGACCCATGACCACAACACACGACACAGATCACTTTTTGATATACCCCGTGTTCATATCAACCTATGTAAAAATTCTATGCACATAAAGGGCCCCAGAATCTGGAATTCATTACCAGTAAATATTAAGATAATCTTGTCTGAAAATCAATTTAACCCTTTGGGGGTCGATGCCGTACTAGTACGTTTTACGAGCAGGGGTTGGTGCCGTACTAGTACGCCCAAATTCTAGTGGCCTCAATTTAAGCAGAAAACGTCTGGTAGGCATACATATGAAAGAATGGGTCTGTGTGGTCAGTGTGCGCAGTATAAAAAAAATCCTGCAGTACAAACTGCATAATGAGAGAAAAAAAACTCTGACCGTTTTTTTCGATTAAAACAGCGACTTTGCAGTCGATTTTCGTATGGTATATATTGATGTATTCTCGTTTTCTTGGACTCATTTGATAGAATGGAAGATATATTACAGAAATAGAGATGATTTTGATTGGTATGACAATGACAAGTACCTTGAAATTGAGCTCAAAGTAGCGAAAATGTTCAATTTTTGACGATGTTCAAGAGTAAACAAATCACACCATGCCTCCAATACACATCAACTGGCGAGTCTTATATTCATGCACAAGTGCTCTGATATTATTTGTACCATTTTTACAATGATGCAGTTGTATACATAACAGTAAATCTTCTATTTTTGTGAGAATAAAAATTCAAAATGAAAAGCAAAAGTAATGGAACAGGGGGCCTGGAGACGTGACTAATGAACAGAGAACATGTTATTTTAGTGCCAGGAATGTCTGCCTTGTTTTTTCTGGACCCTATTTTGAAATTGGCATCGTTTGAAATTTGTGTGAAATTGGAAAATTGTCATTTTCTGACAACTATTTTGGGAAGATGAAATTGGTAAATAGGCAGTTTCTTGTACTCAATCGATAGAAGAAATGGAGTTCTATCGAAATAGCTATAGTTTTAGGAGACTGAAACATTGGAATTTGTCGAAAATAGGGCTCAAAGTGGGCAAAATCGCCAATGCGTAAGTGTCATGGCTACCGATAACTTCGCGAAAGCATAATTCCGTTAGTTTTCGATCAAATTTCATAATTTTGGTGGCGTTATGATCGGAAAAAGATTCTCTATCATTTCATAAGAAAAATTAATTTTTTTTTTCCAAAAATTTTCGACCCCAGGAACACTTTCCTGAGAAGGCCTGTCGACCCCCAAAGGGTTAAGACTCAACTCAAAAACCACCTACTCACCCAAACCTAAATGATCATACTATAAACTACTTTGAAAAATGCTCATTGTTACTTTCCTATACGATAATCTCAATTTTTAATAATATGTTACTTTTATGTTACCCCCTACTCATATTATAAGTTAATGTCAAAAATGCTCAATGTTATTTTCCTTAAGATAATCTCAATTCCATATTATCATTCAAGAATCTTAACACCTGTAACAATCTAAGATCTAATATCATTATATAATAATTTAAACAGTAAAATTTCATCATATTGTAATTTTGAAAATAATTTTTAACTAGAATAAACTCAATAAATTTCTCTAATATTAAGTACATAGTTTTTAAGGACTAGAATAAGCTGCCCCTAATGCCATGGCATGTCAGTGGCTCTCCTTGCACTCAATTTACATTGTAACTTCCGATACCCATGTAATCTGCAATGAAATAAAATTTGTTTGTTTGTTTGTTTGAATTGTTAAATGTTGATGAAGATAGGGAAGCTGTGATTTCGTGTATAGGTCGAGGAGGAAAAGCATCTTATAGGAGTGAAGAAGAACCAGTTGTGAGTGTAGGGGAAGTTCTTTAGGCAGTGAGTAGAATGAAAGGGGGTAAAGCAGCTGGGATTGATGGGATGAAGATAGAAATGTTAAAGGCATGTGGGGATATACAGTGGACCCTCGGTTTTCGCCGAAAATTTGTTCCAGAATGCTGCTCAAGTGCCATTACCGAACGAATTTACTTCTTTAAGAAATAATGTCACGTAGGTTAGTCTATTTCAGACCCACAAAAATACACTTGCAACCGCACTTACGAAAATACACTTACATAAATGTTCGAGTTTGGAGATGACCGAAAACCGAGGGACCACTGTAGTTTTGGAGTGGTTAGTGTTTTTACTTAATAAATGTATGGAAGTGGGTAAGGTACCTAGGGATTGGCAGAGAACATGCATAGTTCATTTGTATAAAGGCAAAGGGGACAAAAGAGAGTGTAAAAATTATAGGGGAATAAGTCTATTGAGTATACCTGGTAAAGTGTATGGTAGAGTTATTATTGAAAGAATTAAGAGTAAGACGGAGAGCAGGATAGCAGATGAACAAGGAAGCTTTAGGAAGGGTAGGGGGTGTGTAGACCAAGTGTTAGCAGTGAAACATATAGGTGAACAAAACTTAGAAAAGGCTAAAGAGGTGTTTGTGGCATTTATGGATTTGGAAAAGGCACATGATACGGTGGATAGGGGGGCAATGTGGCAGATGTTGCAAATACTGTATATGGAATAGGAGGTAGGTTATTGAAAGCGGTGAAAAGTTTTTATGAGGATAGTGAGGCTCAGGTTAGAGTATGTAGGTGAGAGGGAGATTATTTCGCAGTAAAAGTAGGCCTTAGGCAGGGATGTGTGATGTCACCATGGTTGTTCAACATATTTATAGATGGAGTTGTAAGAAAAGTGAATGCTTGGGTGTTGGCAAGAGGTGTGGGGTTAAAAGATAAAGAATCTAACACAAAGTGGAAGTTGTCACAGTTGCTCTTTGCTGATGACACTGTGCTTCTGGGGGATTCTGAAGAGAAGTTGCAGAAGTTGGTGGATGAGTTTGGTAGGGTATGCAAAAGAAGGAAATTAAAAGTGAATATAGGATGAGGATAACAAAAAAAAAAATAACGGAAAATTGGATATCAGATTGGAGGGAGAGAGTATGGAGGAGGTGAATGTGTTCAGATATTTGGGAGTGGATGTGTCAGCTGATAGGTCTATGAAGGATGAGGTGAATCATAGAATTAACGAGGGGAAAAAGGTGAGTGGTGCACTGAGGAGCTTGTGGAGACAGAACTTTTTCCATGAAAGCAAAGAGGGGATTGTATGAGAGTATAGTTATACCAACACTCTTGTATGGGTGTGAGACATGGGTTGTGAATGTTGCAACAAGAAGGCTATAGGCAGTGGAGATGTCATGTCTGAGGTCAATGAGTGGTGTGAATATAATGCAGAGAATCCGTAGTTTAGAGATTAGGAGGAGGGCTGAAGAGGGTTTTTTGAGATAGTTTGGACATGTAGAGAGGATGGAACAAAATAGAATGTCTTCGAGAGTGAATAAATGTTCAGTGGAGGGAAGGCGGGGTAGGGGTCGGCCTAGAAAAGGTTGGAGGGAGGGGGTAAAGGAGGTTTTGTGTGCCAGGAGCTTGGACTTCCAGCAAGCATGCATGAACGTGTTAGATAGGATAGAATGGAGACAAATGGTTTTTAGGTACTTGACGTGCTGTTGGAGTGCAATCTAGGTAATATTTTGAAGGGTTTCAGGGAAACCGGCTGGCCGGACTTGATTCCTGGAGATGGGAAGTACAGTGCCGGCACTCTGAAGGAGGGGTGTAAATGTTGCAGTTTTGTAGCTGTAGTGTAAGCACGCCTCTTGCAAGACAGTGATGGAGTGCGTGATGATGAAAGTTTTTCTTTGTCGGGCCACCCTGCCTTGGTGGGAAACGATCTGTGTTAATAAAAAAAAAAATTAGATAATATCTTATTATTATTCTCTAAAGGAGATATACTAGGAATAAGGTACAATGAGTTATTTATATTTACAAGTATGTTAGCTAAAAAAAAAAAATCATTCTCCTCCCTTTCTGTCACTACATTCATTACATACCTTTTGGCTCTCTTCTTGAACTGGCTCATGCTATGACTGGCTTTGAAATGTACAGGCAGTCTGTTCCATTCCTTTATTGTTTTACAATAAAAGATGTTTGAAGGCTGGCCACTGACTGTGAGTACTGTAAAGTTGTGCTCTCTCCCCCTAGTACTACTATGATTGTTTTGACTCCCAGCCTTGACAGAATTGGCAGCAAGATATTGTGGACACTGTTGTGAGCAGTTTTATAAACTTGATTTAACTTCAATTGTTTTACTCTGTCTTCAATATTCAGCATATCCAATTGTTGTAATTCATCCTGGGCTACATGTTCTTTTGGACCCAGGTCCAGGATGAATCTTAGCATTTTGTACTGGCTGATTTGCAGTCTATCTTTCAGTTTTTTTGTCAAGGCAGAGTACCATGAAGAGCAAGCATAGTCCATATGACATTGTATAAGGGCTGGACATAGGGTCCTGCAAGCCTCAGTAGGTAGACACTGTGCTTGTCTGTAGAGGAACTTCAGTCTGGCATTCGCTTTCTTTACTACACTTATTACAAACACAGGTAAGAATGGCCTGTGACCTGGTCATAATGGGTTTGAAGCAAAACTAACTCAGCAGTAATATTTAACTTGTATTTCCTTCACCAGTTATATATACAATTATGTACACTTAAGTACATTATGTACAGGAGTTGAATATAAGTGTACCACACGGTGACAAAAATGGCAAAGACAGAAGCCAGAGAGAGAGCACCATACTCAACCAGCTAGAGGCAAGTCTGGTAAATGCTGACCGCGAGTGAACCATGTCGGCTTAGCATTTGGCGGGCTTGCCTGTGATTGGACAATGAACCAAGGTATACTGATTTAATGATGGGTACCCTAAAAAATCATTAAACCCTTAGCACCCGGTTCTCTTTTTGGGAGGCAGCCTATATGGGAGTGTGTACATACGCCGAATAAATGTAACATACTCTTTGCATTGTTGGTGTCTTTTTTCTGTCTCATAAACACACTGGATAACAGGTATATCTAGCTACTTCTACTTACACTTTAGGTCACACTACACTGGCATGCACATGCATATATATACATACACACATCTAGGTTTTTCTTCTTTTTCTTAATAGCTCTTGTTCTTATTATTTTCTCTATTGTCCATGGGGAAGTGGAAAAGAATCTTTCCTCCGTAAGCAATGCGTGTCGTATGAGGCGACTAAAATGCCGGGAGCAATGGGCTAGTAACCCCTTCTCTGTACAAATTTACTAAAAAGAGAAGAAAAACTTTATAAAACTGGGTTGTTTGAATGTGCGTGGATGTAGTGCGGATGAAAAGAAAGAGATGATTGCCGATGTTATGAATGAAAAGAAGTTGGATGTCCTGGCCCTAAGCGAAACAAAGCTGAAGGGGTAGGCGAGTTTCAGTGGGAGAAATAAATGGATTAAGTCAGGAGTATCTGAGAGAGTTAGAGCTAAGGAAGGGGTAGCAATAATGTTGAAGGATCAGTTATGGAAGGAAAAGAGGGAATATGAATGTAAATTCAAGAATTATGTGGATTAAAATAAGGATCGGATGTGAAAAGTGGGTCATAATAAGCGTGTATGCACCTGGAGAAGAGAGGAGTGTAGAGGAAAGAGAGAGATTTTGGGAGATGTTAAGCGAATGTATAGGTGGTAGGGGACCTAAATGCTAAAGTGGAGAAACATGCAGAGAGGGTGTAGTAGGTAAGTTTGGGGTGCCAGGTGTAAATGATAATGGAAGCCCTTTGATTGAACTTTGTATAGAAAGGGTTTAGTTATAGGTAATACATATTTTAAGAAAAAGAGGATAAATAAGTATACAAGATATGATGTAGGGCGTAATGACAGTAGTTTGTTGGACTATGTATTGGTAGATAAAAGACTGTTGAGTAGACTTCAGGATGTACATGTTTATAGAGGGCCACAGATATATCAGATCACTTTTAGTTATAGCTACAGTGGGAGTAAAAAGGTAGATGGGATACAAGGAAAATAGAATCAGTAAATAAGAGAGAGGTGAAGGTTTATAAACTAAAAGAGGAGGCAGTTAGGGTAAGATATAAACAACTATTGGAGGATAGATGGGCTAGTGAGAGTGTAGGCAATGGGGTCGAAGATGTATGGGGTAGATTTAAAAATGTAGTGTTAAAGTGTTCAGCAGAAGTTTGTGGTTACAGGCGAGTGGGTGCGGGAGGGAAGAGGAGCGATTGGTGGAATGATGATGTAAAGAGAGTAGTAAGGGAGAAAAGTTAGCATATGAGAGGTTTTTACAAAGTAGAAGTGATGCAAGGAGGGAAGAGTATATGGAGAGAAAAGAGAGGGTAAAAGAGTTGTGAAGCAATGTAAAAAGAGAGAAATGAGAGAGGGTGAGATGTTATCAGCAAATTTTGTTGAAAATAAGAAAAGTTTTGGAATGAGATTAATAAGTTGAGGAAGCCTAGAGAACAAATGGATTTGACAGTTAAAAATAGGAGAGAGAGTTATTAAATGGAGAGTTAGAGGTATCGGGAAGATGGAGAGAATATTTTGAGGAGTTGTTAAATGTTGATGAAGACAGGAAGCTGTGATTTCGTGTGTAGGGCAAGGAGGAATAACATCTTGTAGGAGTGTGGAAGAGCCAGTTGTGGGTGTAGGGAAGTTCGTGAGGCAGTGGGTAGAATGAAAGGGGGTAAGGCAGCTGGGATTGAATGTATGGAAGAGGGTAAGGTACCTAGGGATTGGCAGAGAGCGTGTATTGTTCCTTTGTATAAAGGCAAAGGGACAAAAGAGAGTGCAAAAATTATAGGGAATAAGTTTGTTGAGTGTACCTGGTAAAGTGTATGGTAGAGTTATTATTGAAAGAATTAGGAGTAAGACAGAAAGCAGGATAGCAGATGAACAAGGGGCTTTAGGAAAGGTAGGGGGTGTGTAGACCAAGTGTTTACAGTGAAACATATAGGTGAAAAGTATTTGGATAAGGGTAAAGATGTTTTTGTGGCATTTATGGATTTGGAAAAGGCGTATGATAGGGTAGATAGGGGGCAATGTGGCAGATGTTGCAGGTGTATGGAATAGGAGGAAGGTTACTGAAAGCAGTGAAGAGTTTTTATGAGGATAGTGAGGCTCAAGTTAGAGTGTGTAGGAGGGAAGGGACTATTTCCCAGTAAAGTGGGCCTTAGACAAGGATGTGTGATGTCACCGTGGTTGTTCAATATACGTATTTATAGATGGGGTTGTAAGAGAAGTGAATGCGAGGGTCTTGGCAAGAGGTGTGGACTAAAAGATAAAGAAGCAAATACAAAGTGGGAGTGTTCACAGTTGCTTTTTGCTGATGACACTGTGCTTTTGGGAGATTCAGAAGAAAAGTTGCAGAGGTTGGTGGATGAATTTGGTAGGGTGTGTAAAGAAGAAAATTGAAAGTGAATATAGGAAAGAGTAAGGTGATGAGGATAACAAAAGAATAGGTGACGAAAGATTGGATATCAGATTGGAGGGAGAGAGTATGGAGGAGGTGAATGTATTCAGATATTTGGAAGTGGACATGTCAGCAGATGGGTCTATGAAGGATGAGGTGAATCATAGAATTGATGAGGGAAAAGGGTGAGTGGAGCACTTGAGTCTGTGGAGACAAAGAACTTTGTCCATGGAAATAAAGAGGGAATGTATGAGAGTATAGTTATACCAACGCTCTTATATGGGTGTGAAGAATGGGTGATGAATGTTGCAACGAGGAGAAGGCTGGAGGCAGTGGAGATGTCGTGTCTGAGGTCAATGTGTGGTGTGAATATAATGCAGAGAATTCGGAGTTTGGAAATTAGGAGGAGGTGCGGGATTACCAAAACTATTATCCACAGAGCTGAGGAGGGGTTGTTGAGGTGGTTTGGACATGTAGAGAGAATGGAACGAGACAGAGTGACTTGAGAGTGTATAAATCTGTAGTGGAGGGAAGGCAGGGTAGGGTCGGCCTAGGAAAGGTTGGAGGGAGGGGTAAAGGAAGTTTTGTGTGCGAGGGCTTGGACTTCCAGCAAGCATGTGTGAGCGTATTTGATAGGAGTGAATGGAGGCACATGGTTTTAATACTTGACGTGCTGTTGGAGTGTGAGCAAAGTAACATTTATGAAGGGGTTCAGGAAACCGGCAGGCGGACTTGAGTTCTGGAGATGGGAAGTACAGTGCGGCACTCTGAAGGAGGGTGTTAATGTTGCAGTTTTATAACTGTAGTGTAAAGCACCCCTCTGGCAAGACAGTGATGGAGTGAATGATGATGAAAGTTTTTCTTTTTGGGCCACCCTGCCTTGGTGGGAATCGGCCGATGTGTTAATAAAAATAAAAAATCTTTGCATGCCACACCCCTACCCCAAAAGGGCTCTTAATAGCCAGGACTAGGCTTTCACCTCCATGGGTAGCATGCTGCAGTGGCACTGAACAATAATGGAACTGCCTTTCCTCTCAACCATCCAACTCATTAGATAGGGCTCAACTTTTCTTGAGACAGAGTCAAACTCTATCCTAGAGTGAGACAGTGGACAGTAGGCCTAATGTTGGTTCAAGACACCTGTGGATGAAAGCAGAATGTCCCCTCACCAAAAAAAAATAAAACCCCACCAACAACATTAAAACACATTTTATATAAAAGGGGGGGTGGAAGAGCTAGGCTACCCATATACAGTGGACCCCCGAGTTTCGTAAACCCCGGAAATCGTACATTTATGTAAGTATAATATTGTAAGTGCTTGTGGAAAAGTATTTTTGGGGGTCTGAAATAGACTAACCTACGTGACATTTTTCCTTAAGGGAGTAAATTCGTTCGGTAATGGCACTTGAGCAGACTTCAGGAGTGAAGTTTTTACGAAACTCGGGGGTCCACTGTAGTCCCTATCACATCCTAACCTAAATTTCAATATGGGAAAGGGAATCGACCAGCTTATTATCCTTGCCGGTAATATGTACAGATACCATCCGACTTACGACCGAGCTTGGTTCCAACTAACCGGTCGTAAGTCAAAATGGACGTAAGTCGAACCTTACTACTGAATATCAGCATCACATTATGTAATGATTTTATTTTATTGTTTTATTTTGGTATTTCATTTTTTACTTTACTTTTATGCTGTTAGTACTGTATTTTATACTGTAAGGTTTAGGAGAAACACTGTGTACAGCACAAACAATTGTTTATTTCCCAGAACATTTGCATACAAAACATGGTCGTAAGTAAAGTGGTTGTATGTCGAGCAGGTCGTAAGTCGGATGGTAGGTGTATAATGCGAATATTGTAGGGTTGCTGCTTGAGACCCCATCTCATCAGATGTGTGTTGTGGTTTTTCATGGAGTTGAGGTAGACTAGTGGATTGTGATCACTGTAGACTGTGACCACTTGGGACAACTGCCCCATGTAGACCTCGAAATGTTCTAATGCCAGCATCAGAGCAAGGGCTTCTTTTTCAGTTGTGGCGTAGGCCCTCTGGTGAGGTTGATACTTGGCCAAGAAGTATGCCACAGGCTGCAAACATTCTTCCTTAGATTTTTGTAGGAGTACTGCCCCTACCCCTGACTCACATGCATCAACCTGTAATGTAAAGGGTTTTGAAAAATCAGGAGACAGGAGAATGGGTGCAGTACAAAGTAGCCGTTTGGCTTTGTTTAAAGCATCGTGGCAGTCTGGGGTCCATTGAAATTTGGTTTTATGACTGGTAAATGAGGTTAGGGGGGCTACAACATTGCAAAGTTCTTAAAGAATTGTCTGTAGAAGCCTACCATCCCTAAGAAATACTTGGGAGATTTTCTATCATGATGTACTGGGTAATTCTTAATGGCAAGAATTTTAGTAAATTTAGGGGCCACTTTACCACTACCTATTTCATGGCCCAAAAGGATGACTTACACAAATTAACAATTGGAAACTCTTAAACTTCTCAAAGAGAGCTTTAAGCCTAGAAACATGTTGGTCCCACGTATCTGACACTATAACTATGTCATCTGGATAAGCTGCCATGTCTTCTAGTCTTTCAGTAGCCTGATGGATCAGCTTCTGGAATGTTGCCAGCGAGTTTCACATTCCGAATGGGGTTACTGTATATTGGTAGTGACCTGGAATTACGAAGGCAGAGATTTCCTTCACCTTATCTGTCAAAGGTACCTGATAGTAACTTTTAAGGAGGTCCAACTTTGAAACAAAAGTAGCCTTACCCACAAAGTTGACTACATCATCCAAACATGGCAGAGGGTAAGCATCTGGAATAGTGACCTCATTCACCTTACGGTATTCTGTACATATTCGAAAAAGTCCATCAGACTTCTTAACAAGGATGCATGGTGAAGCCCATGGACTAGATGACTCCTCCACTAATCTATGTTCTAACAGAAATGCTACCTCCTGCTGAAGAAGCCTCTGTTTTTCAGGATTAGCTCTGTATGGGGAGAGTTTAATAGGTTTAGAGTTTCCAATATCTGCATCATGATATCTTAGTGTACATTTTTTTGGGACATCCAAAAATATGTCTGGGTAATATTGTAAGAGTGCACTTAAACTTATTACTTGATTCTTAGACAGCCCCATCATCAAAGGGCTAGGGTCCTTGAGGAGGATAGAATTGGGAAGCTTTACTTGAATTTTGGGAATGGTGTGCAAGGAGTCAGGGTCGTCTACAGAGGCAGAGGACAGATTCATTATTGGGACTATTTGGACCATTAAATAATTTAATTTGATTTATGTGGTATGTTGTACTCTTTGAGGGTTTTTCAAGGGGAGCTACCACATAATTTACATCAGATAATTTGCATAGGTCCCATAAATCTAGCTTTTAAGGTGTGGCCAAGTATAGACTCCTGCACCAGCACCTTGTCTCCTGGATTGAAGGAGCAAAACTTTGAGTTTCTGTCATACCTCTGTTTCATAGTGTTTTGAGCAGCTTTTAAGTTAGCCTTAGCCAACTGACAGGCCACCTGCAACCTTGAAGAAGGGTTGTAGAGTGTTATGCAGGCGTCTTCTCCCATCCATCCTTCCTTGAGCACTCGCAGAGGATCTCATACGTTGTGCCCGAAGATTAGCTCAAACGGACTGTACCCTGTGGACTCCTGTACAGTTTCTCTCATTGCGAACAGCAACAGAGGAAGTGATTCATCCCAATCTGTAGGGAAATGCATGCAATAAGTTCTCATCATGGTTTTTAATGTTTGATGAAATCTTTCCAAGGCACCTTGGAACTGAGGATAATAGGCAGTGGATAATTTATGAGTTATTCCTATCCTAGTTAATGCTTCCCTAAACACTTTGGCGGTAAAATTAGTACCCTGGTCACTCTGGATATACTTAGGAATGCCAAAATAGGTATTGATACTGCACATTGGGACTGCTTCTGGATACCTAGTGGCTTTGTCCATAATAGTGAACAAGTACTGGTTTCCAGACTTGGACTTTGGTAATGGACCCACACAATCAATGATTAACTCTGCAAACGGTTCTCCATCTGCTGGTATGGGATGGAGTGGTGCAGGTTTAATGGGGTGTCCAGGTTTTCCTACTTGCTGACATTCCTTACAACAGCAGATGTGATTCTTCACATCTTGCCTTATTTTGGGCCTGTAAAATTCTTTTAGTATTCTATACATGGTTTTGGTAATTCCTAAGTGTCCTCATATCGAAGAATTATGGGCTATGTTTAAAATTTGTGATCTACACTTTTTAGGACCTACCAATCTATCTGTCTTTTGGCTTCCCTCTACCTCCTTACCAGTCTCTGCTCAGATCAATAAATCGTTTTTTATTTTATATTTGACTGGGTGATATGAGTGGGATTCACCCATGGCTGCCTGAAAAGCAAAATTCAAGAAAGGATCTTTTCACTGTTCTTCCCAATAGGACAGTCCCTCATGCATGGAAACAGAGATATCCGGCAATCCTGCAACCCTGGAATAGGAAGGCTTGATCTGGGTCTGTTCACTAAATTTACGAGGTCCTGGATTAGTTTGGATATCGCCACTTAGTAGCACCACTATAAGAGCTGTGCGCAAGCTTGTAACCACTAGAATTATCCTTCTTAGGACCCATGGCTAACACACACACAGTAAAGGAATGATCACAAAAATATCAGCAAAAGGCAAAACAAGCACATGATTGCAGCATGGGCAAAAATGCACATGGCATTGCCCTTGTTTTGAATGAGAACCAGCAGCAATGCCTCCACACAGCAAGATGGCGGAACTACGTACAGTGGACCCCCGAGTTTCGTAAGGTTCTTATTTCGTAAACATCGTGATTCGTAAGCTTTTTTCGATTTCGAGAATCGTAAAATGGCTCGTGTTTCGTAACGTATTAGACCTGTCCGCCTGCTCCGCGCCTGCGCGGGACGCCGCCAGTGAAGCGTTGTTTACCATTGAGAGAACATTACCTAGCACGCTCTTTCAAACATTCACACTACATTTGGTGTTTTTTTTGGTGGTTTAGTGACTGTCACTGTGAAATAAGTCACCTTGGGTCCAAAGAAGCTTCCTAGTGGCACCCCTGTGGTAAAGAAAGTGAGGAACACCATCGATCTGAAGAAAGAGATTATAGAAAAATATGAGCGTGGCGTACGTCTGAGTGATCTTGCCAGGATGTACAACAAAACCCCTTCTACTATCAGCTCTATCCTGGCAAAGAGAAAGGAAATCAAGGAAGCTAATGTTGCAAAAGGGGTTGATTTGTTAACGAAACAAAGATCGAAAACAGTGGATGAGGTTGAGAAGTTACTGATGGTGTGGATCAATGAAAAACAGATAGCGGGTGATAGTATTTCCATGGCGATAATTTGTGAAAAGGCAAGGAAGTTGCACGCAGATCTTGTCAAGACAATGCTTGCAACCAGTGGTGAGGCAAGTGATTTTAAAGCCAGCAAAGGCTGGTTTGACAGGTTTAAGAAACGTAGTGGCATACACAGTGTTGTGAGGCATGGTGAGGCAGCCAGCTCAGACAAACGTGCAGCTGAAAAATTTGTGCATGAATTCCAGTGGTTCGTAGAGGCTGAACAATTCCTCCCCCAACAAGTGTTTAATCAGGATGAAACAGGCCTGTTTTGGAAGAAAATTCCCAACAGGACCTACATTACTCAGGAGGAAAAGGCACAGCCAGGACACAAGCCTATGAAAGACAGGCTAACTCTCATGTTTTGTTCAATGCTAGTGGGGATTTTAAAGTGAAGCCTTTACTGGTGTATCACTATGAAAATCCCAGACCCTTCAAGAATCACAGTGTTGACAAGAATAATTTGTGTGTGCATTGGAAGGCTAACACCAAGGCATGGGTCACTACGGAGATTTTCAAGGAATGGGTGACTGGAGTGTTTGGCCCTACTGAAGAAATACCTCTTGAAAAGAAATTGCCACTCAAGTGCCTCCTGATACTGGACAATGCTCCTGCTCACCTTCACAACTTGCAAGAGTGTTTGTCTGACAAGTTTAATTTCATCAGAGTGAAGTTCTTGCCTCCTAACACCACTTCTCTCCTCCAGCCCATGGACCAGCAGGTCATTTCCAACTTCAAGAAACTGTACACCAAAGCACTGTTTGAAAAGTGCTTTGAAATGACCTCGGACACTGAGTTGACCCTAAGAGAGTTCTGGAAAGATCACTTCAACATTGTGTGAATGCATACGCCTTATAGGTAAGGCTTGGGAGGGAGTGACTTCCAGGACTTTGAACTCTGCTTGGAAACCATTGTGGCCAGGTTGTGTCCAACAGAGGGATTTTGAAGGATTTGAGGCTGACCCTGACCTGACCCTGACGACCCTGGCCTGTTGTGGACTCTATTGTGGCATTGGGGAACAGCCTATGGTTGGAGGTGAGTGGTGAGGATGTGGAAGAGTTGGTGGAGGCCCACAGGGTACTGCTAACAACTGAAGAGCTGCAAGAGCTTTCATCTGGAACAGCAACAGACCACAGCTGAGGTTATTGCTTCAAAGGAGGAGGGTGAGAGACAGAAGGAGGTGCCCTTCAGTGCTTAAGGAGATGTGTACAAAGTGGAATGAGTTGCAGACATTTGTTGAAAGACACCACCCTGAGCAAGCTGAAATGAGCCTTCTGTGCAGCCACTTCAGTGACAGAGCCATGTCGCACTTCAGGAAAGTGTTGAAGGGTCGCCAGAAACAGAGGACTCTGGACAGTTACTTTACCAAGCAGGGGTCTGGTGACTCTGAAGCTGGTCCTAGTGGCATTAAAAGACCAAGAAGGGAAGTAACCCCAGAGAGGGACTTGTTACCTGAAGTCCTTTTGGAGGGGGATTTCCCTTCCAACCACTAACTCCCTGCCCCTATCAGCAACTCTACTTTCCAGATGCCTGCAACTCTTCAATAAAGGTAAGTAAATGTAAATGTAAATATATATATATATATATATATATATATATATATATATATATATATATATATATATATATATATATATATATTTGTTTTTAATTTAGTATGTGAATATTTTTTTGTGGAACGGATTAATTGTATTTACATTATTTCTTATGGAAATAATGGTTCGAATTCGTAAACTTCATGTTAAGTACCAGCTCCTGGAACGGATTAATTACAATACTGGGGTCCACTGATATGTATACATTTTTATGTTTTTGGGTTTTTATTGTATTTTAAATTAGTTTTTAGATTTTACCTTTATTGTTAGTTTTTATGTTTTATTTATTTCAAATATACACTACAGTTCAAAAACGGCATCATCGCACACTAAGTCTGGCTTACCAGTTTCCTAGAATCCCTTCATAAATGTTACTTTGCTCACACTCCAACAAAATGTCAAGTCATTAAATCCATTATCCTCCACTCGCTTCTTATCTAACATGCTCATGCATGCTTGCTGGAAGTCCAAGCCCCTGTTCACAAAACCTCCTTTACCCCTCCCTCCAACCTTTCCTAGGAAAACCCCCTACCCTGCCTTCCTTCCATTACAGATTTATTCACCTTCCAAGTCATTCTGTTTCATTCCATCCTCTCAAATGTCCGAAACCACCTCAACAACCCTCCTCAGCTCACTGAGTAATACTTTTAGAAACCCCGCACCTAATCTCCAACCTACGGATTCTCTGCATAATATTCACACCACACATTTCCTCAGACATGACATCTCCACTTCCTCCAGCCTTCTCCTTGTTGCAGCATTCACCACCCGTGCTTCACACTCATATTAAAGCATTGGTATAACTATACTCTCATACATTCTCTTTTTGCTTCCATGAATAATGTTCTTTGTATCCACAGACTCC
>WNWK01038103.1:0-18121 GCA_009830355.1 Cherax destructor | reverse complement strand
CCGTGTAGAGGGAAACACAAACTGAGGGGGAAGTAAAGGGTTACTCATGACCTCGATACCTAAAAAAGGCGATGGGCCCGGACAATATCCCCCCGGGGGTTCTTGGAAGGGCTGAGGTACTAGTGTGCCACTTACCACAATATTCAACACATCCCTTGAAACGGGCAACCTGAGGTATGGAAGAAGGCCCGTAGTTTTTTTTTAAAAAAGGAGACAAAAAAGAGGCACTAAATTTAAGCCGGGTTCACTTACATGTATATGTCAAAGTCCTGGAGAAAATCATCGGGAAAAAGAAGGGGAACACCGGGAAACGGATAATAAACACCAGACAGCATGGATTCCAAAGGCAAATCCTGTGTAAAAACCTCCTAGGTTCTATGAAAAGTAACAGAGGGGCAGGAGAAAAGGGTGGGTTGATTGCATTTTCCTGGACTGCGGGAAAGGGCCTTCGACACAGTTGGAAGAACAAGCAGGTTAAAGGAAGGGACGGGAATGGATCGGGGAAACCCAAAAGGAGGCAACAACGGGTCATGGTGCGTGGTGAGGATCACAGTGGGCCCCTTTGGACGAGTGGTGAATGCAGGGTCAGCCCAGGACCAGTGTTTTCCTGGATTTTAATGACATGACGGATGGGATAGACTCAGAAGTGTTCTTTTCCCGGGATTGAAAATAATGAGGAGAATCACACGGAAAAAGGGGCCCCAGGCGGGGCCCAAACAGCCTGGACAAGCTCGACATCGGGTCGCAGTTGGTTTCCCCAATTAACCCCCTCCAAATGCAAAGTCATGGGATCGGAAAAGGGGCAAAAAGACCCTGACAGAGTACAAGCAGGCCAAAGGCAAAAACCCGGCAAAGGAGAAGACCCAGTGATATAACGAGCCCTCTCCGGACACACATCCCAGATAACTGCGGCAGCATATGGGGGGGGAAACCTTAGATTAGCGTTCCGTTACCTTAACAAGGAATCGTTCAAGACACTGTATACCGTGTACGTCAGGCTCATACTAGAATATGCAGCACCAGTCTGGAACCCACACCTGGTCAAGCACGTAAGGAAACTAGAGAAAGTGCAAAGGTTTGCGACAAGGTTAGTTCCACAACTAAGGGGTCTGTCTTATGAAGAAAGGTTGAGGGAAATAGGACTAACAACACTGGAGGAAAGAAGGGTCAGAGGAGACATGATAACGACATACAAAATACTGCGGGGAATTGAGAAGGTAGATAGTGACAGGTTGTTTCAGAGAGGGAACACAGAAACAAGGGGACACAACTGGAAGCTGAAGACTCAGATGAGTCAAAGGGATGTCAGGAAACATTTCTTCAGCCACAGAGTAGTCAGGAAGTGGAATGGACTAGAGAAAGATATAGTGGAGGCAGGAACCATACATAGTTTTAAGACAAGGTATGATAAAGCTCATGGAGCAGGGAGAGCAGGGACCCAGTAGCAGACAGCGAAGAGGCGGGGCCAGGAGCTGAGTCTCGACCCCTGCAACCACAATTAGGTGAGTACAATTAGGTGAGTACACACACACATACACACAGGAAAACATCAAGATATATGCACGACAAGCCACGTCCAAAGCGACCATTAACAGAGGCCAAGCAGCTGATCTGAAAGTTAAACAAGCAAGCGGAATGACCTCTTAATCTTGACTTTTGTCCGACCGCTGCCTCAGTGTGTCCCCCGCCTCACTAACACCCACGACAAGTAATCAGTATTTGTTTCATTTACTCTAAATAATACAAAATAAGTTAAAGTAACTTGATAATGATAATAGATTAACTTCAACTTCGAATTGTGGGTCAGTTAAGAAGTCTTCCAGCTTTGATGTTGTGATTTTTGTTATTCTCTAGTGACACAGTCTACCATCCTCTCATATGAGTTTGAAATAGGAACCTGTTAAATGTCAGAAAGTCAGAAATGTCAGACGAGATCGTAATGAAAGCCTGCTAAATGTTTTGCACTCAAGTGTTACGTATAAGCTTAGCAATCAAAAACAACCCAGAGAGGCACTGCCATCATATATTATGAGTGTCAAAGTGAAGTCTTTTAAATGTATTGCACTCTTGAAGTAGATGGTTGGTTGGTAGACAGCCCCAGTCTACCCAAGAAATACCATACTCTCATGAGTATGAAAAGGAAGTTTGTTTAATGTCTTGCGGCCATGGTGAACTTCTCTGGGAGGAAGCTGTTAAGGCTTCAAGACATATAATTTAGAAATTCTAGGGGATTATTAATTTTAGTTAAGCTGCCCGGAATTCCTCAAATAGGAATTTAGAGTTCGACGACTTCCCAGAAATTGTCTAGGATTGTTTTTTGAAGCAGGTTTTACCAGAGCCAACAAAAGGAAATAACCTGTTTTACAAGGTTTAGGCAAACACTGAAATCACAGTAAACAGTCTGGAGATAACGGAAAAGTTTGGCGCAAGTGATCACAAATCTACTACGATGGAGAGAAGTGGCATAAAATATCGACGCAATGGATACAGACACAAATGAGGTACAATAGGATCCTTTATTGAAAACGTTTTCGCCCACAAGTCACAAACAGTTCTGTTTGTGACTTTGAAAGAGTCAACAAGGATTGTGTTGATATGCATTTGTGTCTATCCATATTAACCTGGAATATGATAATAAAACAGGTAATGCAGTAAAGGTCTTAGATTTTGTAGATAATAATGTATTTGGGAACATTTATTTGGCGTTGACAGGGCCAAATATAGACAAACATAGCCCATATCTAAGTCAAACCTTCCATTGAGAAAACCTAAGTGCGAGGCTAAACTGAGCAGGCATTTCATTGTTATTTCAAAGAGACTAATATACTAAAATACAACAGTACATTAAATCTGAAACCGCTCACAAGTTAACAGCGTTGAATGGTTGAAGTGAACCGAATGAGGCGCTTACAAATTATCGTATGAAAAACGGCATTTTAATTTTCACATTGTCTTCAGGCCAGACTTTCTTCTAATAAGACTGCATACTTAAGGCTTAAATAAATAAAAAAAATTGTTACTAAGTGAAAAGTATTTAAATTTAGTAATAGGCACATAATTATTTTTTTTTACAGTGGTGTTGAGGGAAAACAGAAGTTGAGGGAACATACAAGTACTGTATGTAAATATAACCCAGGATAACCCAGTAAAGTCAAACAATGTGATTTATTATTTTACCAGATGAGTCATCTACTATAGTTATTTCTCTGAAGTCAATTAAATTAACCCTGCTATAGTAATGTGAGATTTTAGGATTCCATTGTCGTGGGATTGGTCGTACACATAATGCAAAAATAAAATAAAAAAATAGTTACAATGACATCTAATTAAAGTAAAAATTATATATTAATTTTAAGTATTGCTTTTCATTACCCATCCCTACAAATGATAGAAATTGTATTCTATAACGGTAGGTAAAAATTTAAATACAAATAAATCGGTTACCGCAATAAAATTTGCTACTCCAAGACAACTGAGGCTAGGAACTTAACACTGCTGATACACATTACCAAGACATGCAACTTGCTTCACTTGGAACAACAGCCTCCCTACTTCCCCATCATCTGTAGATCGGAATGACAAATACAGTATAAATTTAGAGGTCAATAATTGGTAATTTATATTAACGCTGTAGGAGTCCCCATATGAATAAATAAACTAATGCTAATTAATCCCCATTATTATTTAAATAATATTTTTAGGAAAATTGTAAGACCATTCATAGGCATTTTCTAAAGTTTACTTGCTCTAATTATGCAGTCAATGCAGACAGGGTGGTAATGGCTCGGACGCACTTGTTGATTATGGTGACAACACCAGAATCTTGTTTTCTTCACTCAACTCTTAGTACACCCTGCACACGTCCTCATAGTGCCACCAGCCTCTATAGCTACTCATGTATGGGCCACAGAAGAGGTAGGTATTTCGCTCAGTTTATATATCTCTTTTTTAATCCAATAATCAAATAAACCGTGGTTGTTGTACTATTCTGTCTAGAGAAAATACGTGCATAAGAGTTACTTAAGGATGGAACATAGCCTGTTAAACACACAACAAATAATGCTAAACATAGAGCACAGACTGCTAAACACAAAGACAGACAGGCAGCATTAAACTACAGACCAATGTCACTGACGTATACAAAGTCATGGAGAAGATTATCAGGAGAAGAGTGGTGAAGCACCTAGAAAGGAATGAGCTTATACACGACAACCAGAACGGTTTCAGGGAAAAGAAATACTGCGTCACAAATCAACTGGAGATAATTTTCTTGGACTGTAAGAAGGCTTTCAATACAGTTCTACACAAGAGATTAGTGCAAAATCTAGAGGGGGAGCTAGGTATAACAGGAAAAGCACTGCAATGAATCAGAGGATACCTGACAGGAAGGCAACAGCGAGTTATGGTACATGACGAGGTGTCAGAGTGGGCGCCTGTGACGAGTGAGGTTCTACAGGGGTCAGTCCAGGGACCGATGCTGTTTCTGGTATATGTGAATGACATGACGGAAGAGATAGATTCAGAAGTGTCCCTGTTTGTAGACGATGTGAAGCTAATGAGGATAATTCAATCGGCTGAGGATCAGGTAGGACTACAAAGGGATCTGGACAGGCTGCAAGCCTGCTCCAGCAACTAGCTTCTGGAGTTTAACCCCACCAAGTACAAAGTAACGAAGATTGGGGAATTGCAAAGAAAACTGCAGATATAGTTCAGGCTAGGGGGGTCAAAGACTGAAAACCTCACTCAAGGAAAAGGATATTGGGGTGAGTATAACACCAAGAATATCTCCTGAGGCGCACATCTACCAAATAACTGCTGCTGCAGCATATGGGCGCCTGGCAAACCTAAGAATAGCGTTTCAACACCTCAGTAACGTG
The DNA here is from genome assembly GCA_009830355.1 of Cherax destructor. Classification (NCBI taxonomy): domain Eukaryota; kingdom Metazoa; phylum Arthropoda; class Malacostraca; order Decapoda; family Parastacidae; genus Cherax; species Cherax destructor. The sequence goes on along the minus strand of WNWK01038103.1, from coordinate 13,244 downwards.
TCGAAACGCTATTCAGGCCCATATTGGAGTATGCAGCACCGGTATAGAACCCACAACTGGTCAACCACATCAAGAAACTAGAGAAAGTGCAAAGGTTTGCAAGAAGACTAGTTCCAGAGCTAGAGGGTATGTCCTACGAGGGAAATTGACCTGACAACACTGGATGACAGGAGGGATAGGGGGGATATGATAACGACATATAAAATACTGATAGGAATTGACAAAGTGGATAAGGACAGGATATTTCAGAGATGAGATACAGCAACAAGGGATCACAATGGGAAGTTGAAGACTTAAATGAGTCACAGGATGTTAGGAACTATTTCTTCAGTCATAGATTTGTCAGGAAGTGGAGGCAGGATCCATACATAACTTAAAGAAGAGGTATGATAAAGCTCATGGAGCAGTGAGAGAGTGAACCTATAGCGACCACTGAAGAAGCGGGATCTGGAGCTATGAATCGACCCCTGAAACCACAATTAGGTAAGTACAATTAGGTGAGTACATACCACAGACTGCTAAACACTGCAATTAGAGTAAATAGCATTTACTAGCACTTAAAAGCATTTACTTAGGTGTAGGGGAGTTAAGGCAGGGCATGTCGGCAAGCTAGGCTCCACCAGTACACACACATACGAAAGTACACACGCAAGTACCCACGTACACACACACACGTGTTTCTTCAAGCACTTGTAGAAGCAGAGAGTAAACTTAGTATTATTGACAGGTAGATTGGCTAAGGATGAGTAAGCAAGGAGGCGCTATGTGGCACAGTGTACCACCTTACCTTTGATATACCTTTGAAGAGTTTCGAGAGTTTATCTACTCTCTGAGCCCGGCCATGGGCCAGGCTCGTCTGGTGCTTGCCTGGTCAACCAGGCTGTTACTGCTGGAGGCCTGCTGCCCCACATATCCATCACAGCTTGGTTGATCTGGCACCTGGTGAAGATACTTGTCCAGTTTCCTCTTGAAGGCTTCTACACTTTGATATACCTTTGAATACCTTTGAAGAGTTTCGAGAGTATCTACTCTCTGAGCCCGGCCATGGGCCAGGCTCGTCTGGTGCTTGCCTGGTCAACCAGGCTGTTGCTGCTGGAGGCCCGCTGCCCCACATATCCATCACAGCCTGGTTGATCTGGCACCTGGTGAAGATATTTGTCCAGTTTCCTCTTGAAGGCTTCTACACTGGTTCCAGCCGTGTTTCGGATATCTTCTGGTAAGATGTTGAATAGTCTGGGACCCCGGATGTTAATACAGTGCTCCCGTATTGTCCCCACCGCACCCCTGCTCCTCACTGGGTTTATTTTACACTTTCTCCCATATCTCTCACTCCAGTATGTTGTTATGGCAGTGTGCAGATTTGGGACCAGGCCCTCAAGTACTTTCCATGTATATATTATCATGTATCTCTCTCTCCTCCGCTCCAATGAGTACATGTTCAAGACTTGAAGGCGTTCCCAATAATTTAGATGTTTCAATGGCTCAATGTGAGCCGTAAACGATCTCTGGATTTGTTCCAGCTCTGCTATTTCTCCTGCCCTGAACGGGGCCGTCAGCACTGAGCAGTATTCTAAGTGAGGGAGCACTAGCGATTTGAATAGTGTCACCATCGGCATTATTTCCCTTGTTTTGAAAGTTATCAATACCCACCCCGTCATCTTCCTGGCTGTTGTGATCTTTGTCTTGTTATGGTCTTTAAACGACAGATCAGCAGACATAATTATTCCCAAGTCCTTTACGTGTTCCTTTCGTTCTATGTGGTGACCCTCTTGCGTTTTGTATATAGTGTTCCTTTTGAGTTCTTCATTTTTTCCATACCTAAGCAGCTGAAACTTATCACCATTGAACGTCATGTTGTTCTCCACTGCCCATTGGAAGACCTTGCTTATGTCCTCCTGTAATTTTTCAGTGTCCTCTACCGTAGTGACTTTCATGCTTATTTTAGTGTCATCTGCAAATGATGATACAAAAGTGTGCTGGGTGTTTTTATCTATGTCTGCTATGAGGATGAGAAACAGCAGAGGCGCCAGGACAGTGCCTTGGGGCACTGAGCTTTTGACCTCGCTGATGCTGGATCTTCAACACATCTATCGAAAACGGGCAAATGTAGTCCCAATTTTTAAAAAAGGAGAGACACGAAGCATTAAACTACAGACCAGTGTCACTGACATGTATACTATGCAAAGTCATGGAGAAGATTATCAGGAGAAGAGTGGTGGAGCACCTAGAAAGGAATGAGCTTATCAACGGCAACCAGCACGGTTTCAGGGACGGGAAATCCTGTGTCACAAACCTACTGGAGTTCTATGACCGGGTGACAGCAGTAAGACAAGAGAGAGGGGTGGGTAGATAGCACATAGGCTGGAAAACCAGGCAGGTATAACAAGGAAGGCACTGCAATAGATCAGGGAATACCTGTCGAGAAGACATCAGCGATTCATGGTAAGTGACGAGGTGTCACAGTAGGCGCTTGTGACAAGCGGGGTTCCACAAGGGTCAATCCTAGGACCGGTGCTGTTTCTGGTGTATGTGAACGACACGATGGAAGAAATAGACTCAGAAGTGTCTCTGTTTGCAGATGATGTGAAGATGATGAGAAGAATTCAATCGGAGGTGGACCAGGCAGAACTACGAAGGAATCTGGACAGGCGTCAGGCCTGGTCCGGAAACTGGCTCCTGAAGTTCAGCCCCATCAAGTGCAGTCATAAAGATTGGGGAAGGTCAAAGAAGACCGCAGACGGAGTACAGTCTAGGGGGCCAGAGACTACAAACCTCACTTAAGGAAAAGGATGTTGGGTTGAGTATAACACCGGGCACATCTTCTGAGGCACACATCAACCAAATAACTGCTGCAACATATGGGCGCCTAGCAAACCTAAGAATAGCATTCCAACATCTCAATAAGGAATCGTTCAGGACCCTGTACACCGTGTGTGTCAGGCCTATATTGGAGTATGCAGCACCAGGTTTGAACCCACACCTAGCCAAGCATGTAAGGAAATTAGAGGAAGTGCACAAGACTAGTTAAGGGAAATCGACCTGACTACACTAGAGGACAGGAGAGATAGGGAGGATATGGTAACTACATATAAAATACTGAGAGGAATCGACAAGGTGGACAGAGCCAGGATGTTCCAGAGATGGGACACAGCAACAAGGGGTCACAATTGGAAGTTGAAGACTCAAATGAATCACAGGGATGTTAGGAAGTATTTCTTCAGTCACAGAGTTGTCAGGAAGACAAATAGTCTGGGAAGTGATGTAGTGGAGGCAGGATCCATACATTGCTTAAAGAAGAGTTATGATAAAGCTGATGGAGCAGGAAGAATGACCTAGTAGCGACCAGTGAAGAGACGGGGCCAGGAGCTGTGAATCGACCCCTGCAACCACAACTAGGTAAGTACAGAACAGCCTGCTAAACACAGAACAAAGACTGCTAAACAGCTAAAGACAGAACATAAACTGTTAAAGAGAGTTGTTATATCCGGGTTTTTATAGCAGGTCTGTTGTTATATGATAGTCAGTGTTCTCTAATAAAATAAAACGTAAGGGGCACTCGAAAGACAGAGAATGTGGAAATATTGGGAATCCTAATGCATTCACATCCTAAATTCCACTCTACAATTACCACACAAAAAGGGGAAAGAATCTTATGACGACGTTTCGATCCGACTTTGACTATTAACTACTCATGGGTACTGGCCTGGGTCTTCTCCATGTGGTGACCCGGCAATGGCTCCCGAAGGAGTGTCGGAGTTTGTACAAGTCATGTACCGTTTACAGCAGGTTAACGGTGAGCATTCGTGTCAAGTGGAGTACCGTTTACAGACCTGTGGTAGGGGGGCATCCCAATGACATCAACCAAATAACTGCTGCAGCATATGAGCGCCTAGCAAACCTAAGAATAGCATTCGGACATCTCAATAAGGAATCGTTCAGGACCCTGTACACCGTGTGTGTCAGGCCTATATTGGAGTATGCAGAAGCATTTTCGAGCCCACACCTAGCCAAGCATGTAAGGAAATTAGAGAAAGTGCAAAGATTTGCAACAAGACTAATCCCGGAGCTAAGGGGCAGGTCTTACGAGAAGAGGTTAAGGGAAATCGACCTGACTACACTGGAGGACAAGAGAGATAGGGGGGCACTTCCTTACAACCACCTTGCTGGTGGTACGTGACACCGCAAGATGTGTATGGCTACCTGGCTGGTGGTGCATGACACCGCAAAATGTGTATGGCTACCTGGCTGGTGGCACATCACACCACCACGTTGTGTATGGCTACCTGGCTGGTGGTGCATGACACCGCCAGTTGTGTATTGCTACTTGCCTGGTGGTACATCACACCACCAAGTTGTGTATGGCTACCTGGCTGGTGGTGCATGACACCGCCAGTTGTGTATGGCTACCTGGCTGGTGGTACATCACACTACCAAGTTGTGTATGGCTACCAGGCTGTTTGTGTCTACTTGAGTGACCTTACTTAGTTAACTAAGTGACAAGTGCTACTTGGCCCAGGAGAGGTTAGGTATCACTGTCAAGCATCCAGCATCGTCCTGACTGAGGCAGAGATACCACGGAACGGGTGGCGTTTAAACGCATGGCAAGTGAGTCCTAGAGCCCCAGGCTTTAGGTTTAAACCCCTCCCTTTTCTTGGTTATTACGATTTCGTGAGATAAAGTCATGTTCAGTTCATGATATGGCTCCCTAATAATAAGCAATTCTCTCCCAAAGAGATCCGCTAGCTACGTCAGTCACCTCCTCCGCTAAACTGATGGCTCCAAGAGTGTAACATATTGTATATACTACTGTTCTTGTGGTGGACCTGTGTGACTCACTTTCAAAAGAGTTTGTAAGTCAGATTTGTTCCTCCTTTGATGTGTATGGTGCACTGTATTTTGCTGGTGCTTGTGAAATGGGAAGTCTGTCCTGGATCACTGGTTATATGAACACAGCAACTTTCCGGTTGCAGTGGCTAAAAGGCTCCTGTGAATATTAATAAGCACTTCAACTTTGCCACTTGTGATATATCTTCTCTTCAAAAGTTAAGTGCTATACCTTTTCTTATTCCCTCGTTTCAGCGGTGGTGGCGTGATGCCATACTCGCTCTTGGTATTTCACATGAAGGTTTATGGAAAAGAAACGTCTCTCTCTCTCATACACAACAAACTTCATCCCATCTACCAAAGATCAGTTATCCACTATGGTAAGTAGCGTGCACGAAGGCTAGAGTTGTATCCCTGATCTATCCACCCTAAGAGGGTGGCTACTCGCCTATTTGTGATTGCAGAGGTCGATTCAAAGCTCCTGGCCCTTAGTTGTAGCTCCTGGGTGATGTAGAGTTGGCTTATTAGTTGCTCAGGTTCGTCTTAGAAATTGCTAAACTGCAGTTGGTTTTGCCCACGCACGATAATGAAAGGGAAAAAGATAGGAATTTTTTAAACCAGTTTACTGAACTTAACTTACATAAATTAGTTTCTTTGATTCATTTTGCTGAAGTGGAGCTTGAGATTTTTTTTTTTAATAACAGGATCGAGCTATATCGTGTACAAAGTACACTTGGCTGCTTTGGTTCTTATGGCCATGGAAAATAAAGCTCAGGATTCTTAGAATACTGTGTTAGTGGCTTATGAGTTTGTGCCGGCTGAATACCATCAGTCTTTTATATTGAATAAATGTCTGCTAAGGTAAATATGGATTTTGTTCGAGAGGAGAATAAGTGTTTTCGAAAGTGGTATCTATCTGCAGGTGTTGATAATTTTGGTAAACTTGCTTAATTATTACTAGAATATTCTTCAGATAACATGTTCCCAGCATCCCATACATTTTTAGTAGATCACAAATTTGACTATTGTTTTCAAGGCTGCTAAATTAACAGCCGTAAAGCCGATGTCTTGCTCTCTGACTCACGTACCTACACTCCTCTCGTTTCTAATCCTCTTGATCGCATCAAGAGAACTTTCAACAAGAAACTTAAGACTCTCTCCGACCTCTGTCCTTCTGACTTTAACATTGTTCAACGTTTTCGGGTCATCTGTCCCTCTCTGCCCTATTTATATGGCCTTCCCAAAACTCACAAAACTGATATTCCTCTGCGTCCCATCATATCTTCTTATTCTCTTGCTTCTTGGCTAGCCAAAACTCTCACTCCCTTTTTTGGTACTTTTTCTCCTGCCCACCTTCGTCAGTCTCAAGACTTCATCGAACGGGTTCGCTCTCTCCCGACCTGTAAGATGCTTAGTCTTGATGTCGAGTCCCTCTTCACTAATGTCCCTCTGGATAATGTCCTTAATTTTCTTAGAGAGAAGGCCAATGAAGGGTTACTTCATCTCCCTATACCTAATGATGTCTTTCTTGATCTTATCCGCCTTTGTGTGGACTCTAATTCCTTTTCTTTTCAAGGTAAACTCTCACTCCCTTTTTTGGTACTTTTTCTCCTGCCCACCTTCGTCAGTCTCAAGACTTCATCGAACGGGTTCGCTCTCTCCCGACCTGTTAGATGCTTAGTCTTGATGTCGAGTCCCTCTTCACTAATGTCCCTCTGGATAATGTCCTTAATTTTCTTAGAGAGAAGGCCAATGAAGGGTTACTTCATCTCCCTATACCTAATGATGTCTTTCTTGATCTTATCCGCCTTTGTGTGGACTCTAATTCCTTTTCTTTTCAAGGTAAATTCTTTATCGTGATCAACAGCCTCAAAAGCTTTACTGAAGAAGGTTAATAAATTAGATAGGCAGGAACGGCCCCTCGTGAATCCATGCTGAGTATCATTAATCAAATTATGGTTATCTAGATGGCTTCTAATAATATCATGGGCTCTCCTATATCTCCTGTTCTTGCTAATCTTTACATGGAATACTTCGAGACTGTTCTTCTTCCCACTATTGATGTACGTCCTTCACTCTGGCTCCGCTATGTAGATAACATCTTTGCTCTTTGGCCTCATGACTCAAGTCTCTTCCAACCATTTCTTGATGCTCTTAATAATCTTGCCCCTTCCATTAAGTTTAAAGCTGATTGGAAATCTAATTCTTTGCTTCCTTTCCTTGATGTTCATGTCCACCGCTCAGTTACAGGTTTTGCCTTTTCCGTGTACCGCATGTGGCATGTACATTCACTACTTTTCTTATCATGCCTCCTCTGTCAAGAAAAGTGTTCTTATCTCCCTCTTTCTCCGTGCTCTCCGCATTTGTGATCCTCAGTTCCTTGAAGCAGAAATTTTCACTCTTCATAATTCATTTTCCCGCCTTGGTTACCCTTCCCATTTCATAGACTCTGCTTTCTCTCGTGCCAAACGGACTTTCTTCTCTCCTAAACCCTCTACTCCTGGGAACTCTCCTGTCCTCTGCCTTCCCTACATCTCTGGTCTCTCTAATCTCAACAACTCTCTCCGTTCCTTAGACATCAAACTTACCTTTCGCCAGACTAACACTCTTCACACTAATCTAGTTCATACCTCCCCTCCCTCTATAGATTTTCCTGGTGTCTACTCTATATCTTGCTCCTCCTGTCCTCTTCAGTACTTTGGAGAAACTGGCCGATCTCTTTCTGACAGACTCATGGAGCACAAAAATAGTGTTAGGCTTGCCGACACTAATAATGCTCTTTTCTGTCATGTCAGAGATCACAGTCATCCTATTGATTGGTCTTCTGCTAAAACAGTCTACTCTACGTCTAACTTTCACAGTCGCCGTCTGGTTGAATCCTCCCTTATACACAATTTTCCCTGTATGAATCTTAGCCCTGGCTTTGTCTCTGTAGATGCTTTCCTCTCCCATTACATTGTTAAATGTAACTTCAGAACACCCGTGACTTAACCTGATTCCTTCCCCTTCTATCTCTTCCCCCTTCTCCTCTTTCTCCTTTCTCCTCTGGGGTTTCTTTCTTTTCTTTTGCCTTGTATTTGTCCTTCTTTATTTTATTTTCATTTTTTCCCCCACCGTGTTCTTGTTCTTACCCTATGCGGGCCGCCAGCTTCATTGCAGTGCTCCTTTCCTAGAATATGACTGACTCCACTACTACTACTACTACCACTACCACTTCTACCTCCATTACCCCTCCACCACTTTCTTGTGCCCTCCCCTGTCTGCCTGCCTATAAATACCCCTTCCACCTGTCCTTTGTGTTAGTGTGACTTTGTAAATGGTCCAAGTCGGACCGAAACGTCGTCGTAAGCTCCTCTCTTTTTATATGTGCGGGTTGTGTGTGTATAGTTCCAGTCACGGTATTGTGTCTTTTTTGTTATTTATTAGCTAACACATTCGAAATGAACTGCGAGTTGAGAGAGAAAATGAAACATCTTTTCTTAACTGTGTTCTCGGAAGCTGACAAGAGTTTCACTCGTATGAAGACCAAATGCAGGTAAAAATTAGTATGAATGACGTATGTTTGAACCAGTCCTTTGTAATTATTGTGAAAAGTTGAGGCTTGTAGCGATAAATTGTTTCAAAATGAGCAGTGAGTATGGTAATAAAGGTGATATATGGAGCGCTGGGAAACATGTGAAACATTAACCTATGGATTTCTCCGAGTGTCCCAGGATAAGTTAAAAAAGTACACGACACCATTCTATACCATAAGTAAGTGGCTGGATGTGAAATAGATGTCCCGATGAATAAAAAATCTTAAAGAAACGGGGGCGTATTATTCTTTCTTACGTGAAGACGTCGTCTTCCTTATTTCAGAGGACACCTATACTCCCAGAATGTTGCAATGAAAGCTTTCATCGAAGCCATTATTTCAGTTCCTCATTACAAGATCTTTGTAAAAAGGAAGTACTTTAAAACTTTGTATCATATTTCTCAGCTTTTTTCCCCTGGTTGGTGATGAGGAAAGTTGTAAGGAACTCAACAGTGTCGAGTGTCAGTCAGTAACCTGAGATACAGGACAAAACTTCTTCTACTGTGTCTCATTCCGGTATTCGGGCAGCATTTTAGTGACTCGGTGATAAATTGCGAGGAGCCATTGTCCAAGTCGAAGACGAACAATCAGTTCCTGTTTATTTTCTTGTATGTCCACAAGGTGTCCAGAAGTAGTTAAGCAGTCACCAGATCTATGCAGCTACCAGGTCTAGTACTATTCTTCAAGTTTATTTCTCAGGTAAGGGTACCTAGAGGCAGCCTATCTGATCCAGGCACGATATTTAAATTAAAATTATTTATGGTGGTTCTGTTTCGTCTATATAGCACCCGACGATGCTCAGTTTCTTATCACTCACAGTCACAGTGAAATTTGAGTGTTTACACCAGACCCTAAAGTCTAGGATGCACATTTACGCTCAGACTTTTCCTACAGTTTGGGACGAAACTCATCCTACTGTGTTGTTGTACGCGAGATAGTGGAGCAAACAGTCGGCTACGGACTATTTGATCTTGTATGTGGACAGTCTGGGAAAGAAGCGCTGGTAATTTTGAGAGAAGGTTTACTTAACAGGAGAGCAGATCCAGATAGCAAAATGGTGGAAGACCTTCAGGTAAGATTCCAGACCAGTCGACAAATAGCTGGGAAAAATCTCAAGAAGGTGCAGGAAAAAAAAAATTAACTCAGTTTTGCTCTTTACAGCCCAGAGATCTGGTGTTAGTGCATGAATCTTCCCTGTTTTACGAGGCCTGAATTGGATATACAGAAGCTGACTGACCATAATTATGCAGTCGGTCTCATTAATAATTAGACTGGAAGGAAAGTCAATCACATAAACAAACTTAAGAGTTACTACTACTGAGGTGAGGGAAAAATTATACTCTCTCCACTATATACTACTTTGTTTAGCTTACTCTGTGGTAGGATTGATGAGCCACACGTACAGGAAACGATTCTTTTAATAAAATTCCTGCACTGTATATAAGAGTCTTTTTCTACAGCTTGTCGGTGCCACCAGCTATTTACAATATACTAGAAATCAGGGTAGCGCGTGGCTCGGTTGGCAGCTCACTCAGCTGACATACTGAGTGTCCGTAGTCCGATCCACAGCTCGGGTGAGACTTTATGCATGTTTCCTTACACTTGCTGCCCCTGTTCACCTAGCAGTAAGTAGGTACCTCGGTGTGGTAGCGACTGTTGTAGGTTACATCCGGATGTGGGAGCGTCTTAAATGGCGCTGGGCTATGAAATAACCTGAGGTAGGGCAACAGCTCTTAGCCTGTAAAATTGATTAGTGTAAAAAATATTTGCTGTGAAGCTCATGAATCTTGTCTTTAGTTTTTCAAGGCATCCCTATCTTTATACAGTTTGTAACATCCTCATCGATAGGCAGTCTGACTGCTGTTAGAGGAGGGATGAACAAGTCTTTACCACTTGCTTCACTGAATGGACCACACGGGGTCATCGTGAACAGGTCCCCATCTCAGTCTTACTGATCTTAATCTATTACCTTGATTTTACTGTGTGTACGTGTATATTGGGTGCATGCACATTATGTACGCGTATACTGTGTGTGCATACGTGCATGTAAGCTTAAGTGGATGATGCGACTGCTGATGAGTTGAGCACCAGGATATAACGCACTTACTGGCGAATCTTCATGACAATCTCAGCTACTGGTTGGGTGGGGCTAACCTGTGTTGCTTTATAAAGGTGACCTGGCAAATAATTATTGTTTATATACTTAGGCTTATAAGGCAGAAAAACAGAAGACGAAGAATAAGAAGAAAGGCATTAATTAGATTATGAACCTCGAACACAAGGTAACACAAGAAAGCCAAGCAATGTGATTTATTAGATATCCCTGACGGGGTACCAGGTGGACCAGTTTATGAAAAAAAAAAAAAAAATAATCGAACAAGGTTTCTCGTTGTTTTTCGACCTACAGCAGAAAACTGCTTTTCAAAATCTCACCATTGGAAATGGATTGCTACTGAATCAGTTGCAAGACGGCCGCCGCTGACCCTGAAGATCAGGGAGGCGGCTCTAACTTCTTTATTATTAAGTACACAATATTTTTTTTCAGTAACAAAACTGGATACATCAGCAGTGTGCTGTTACCCTATTCTATATGATAATTACACAAGGGAAACACATAAGAACATAAGAAAGGAGGAACACTGCAGCAGGCCTGTTGGCCCATACTAGGCAGGTCCTTCACAATCCGTCCCACTAACAGAACACTTGCTCAATCCAATTTTCAATGCTACCCAAGAAATAATCTTTGACAATTCCATTCACTCATTTGCGAGTCCCACTCAAATCCAACCCCTCTCACTCATGAATTTATCCAACCTAAATTTGAAACTACCCAAGGTCCTAGCTTCAATAACCCTACTAGGCAGACTGTTCCACTCATCAACTACCCTATTTCCAAACCAATACTTTCCTATATCCTTTCTAAATCTAAACTTATCTAACTTGAATCCATTATTGCGGGTTCTCTCTTGGAGAGATATCCTCAAGACCTTATTTATATCCCCTTTGTTAATACCCATTTTCCACTTGTATACCTCGATCATGTCTCCCCTCATTCTACGTCTTACAAGTGAATGTAATTTAAGGGTCTTCAAGATTTCTAATGTTATGTATTAATTTAGTCATTCTACGCTGAATGTTTTCTAACGAATTTATGTCCATTCTGTAATATGGAGACCAAAACTGAGCTGCGTAATCTAGATGAGGCCTTACTAATGATGTATAAAGCTGTAATATATCCTCTGGACTTCTGTTGCTAACACTTCTTGATATAAATCCCAGTAATCTATTTGCCTTATTACATACGCTTAGGCATTGCTGTCTTGGTTTAAGGTTGCTGCTTACCATCACCCCCTAGTCCTTCTCGCAATCTGTATGGCTAAGTTCTACGTTATTTAACTTATAAGTGCTTGGGTTTTGGACACTCCCGAGCTTCAGAACCTTGCATTTATCTACATTGAACTGCATCTGCCACTTTTCTGACCACGAGGGTGTGTTATCCTGGGGCTGGGATGAAGGATATTGTTAGCCGTCTGGACGACATCATGAGAGGTAATGGGAGCAATCCTATTATCTGTCTCAGTGCTGGAGGCAACGATGTTGGCAGCGTAGGAGTGAGGAGCTGATTAGCAGCTATAGGTCAACAATAGACAGAATTAGGAAGAAGGGTGGGAACCCTGTCATATGTGTATTTTGCCAAGGAGAGGAGTTGGAAATGAATGGTTGTCCAGGGCAATTGGTGTCAATTGCTGGCTGGACAAATACTGTAAGGAAAATGCAGTAACATTCATTGACAACTGGGACCTCTTCTATGGCAGAAATGACATGTATGCCAGGGATGGGGTTCACTTATCTAGGTCTGGGGTGGGGGCACTGGCAACTGCAGTGGAGGGAGCTGTTAGGGCTTTAAACTAGAAAAAGTTAGTGGTATGGGTTATGGGGGAAAACAGTGAAGTCCCAGTGTAGTAATGTTATAAATTCTAGGGAACTAGTAATAGGCAGAATAAGGTGGATATTGGAAAGCCAGTGGCACTAGGTGACAAGGACAGTAATAGGTATAAGGGAAAAACAGAAATGAGCAGGAAGGGTAAAGAGAAAGGAGGGTCTTTAAGTGTATATTACACCAATAGTCGTAGTGCTAGGAAAAGATGGACGAGTTGGAGTAGTTGCAAGTACAGGTAATATTGATGTTTTTGCAATAACTGAAACATGGTTTAATATGAAAAATCGGGACTTGCCTGCCGAATGTCACATTCAGGGTTTTAAACTGTTCCAAGTAGACAGAAGTATCGGGAAGGGGGGTTTGGGTGGCACTCTATGTCCGTGATCATTTAAATTGTTGTATAAAAATGGGTATAAAGTCTGAATTAACACATACAGAGTCTGTCTGGATAGAATTTTCAGAGGGGCATGAAAAATTGATTTTAGGTGTGATATACCGTCCCCAAACTTAGATAGGGACCAAGGAGACTACTATGGGAGTAAATTGTTAGGGCCACAATGCACGATAACGTAGTTATTCTGGGTGACTTCAACTTTAGTCAAATTGATTGGAATTTTTGACTGGGAATTTAGAATCTAACGATTTCTTAGAAGTAGTTCAAGATTGTTTTTGAAGCAGTTTGTGACAGAACCTACAAGGGAAATAATCTGCTTGACTTAGTTCTGGCAAACAAGGAAACCCTTGTTAATAATTTAGAAATTACAGAGGAACTCGGCGCAAGCGACCACAAATCAATTACCTATGGCATTGAATGGAAGTTTCATAGTAGGAATAACTCAGTAACGGTCCCAGATTTTCGCTTGCAGATTACAATGGACTTAGAGAACACTTATCATCTGTGGACTG
>WNWK01038102.1:15000-18121 GCA_009830355.1 Cherax destructor | reverse complement strand
TTTCCCAATTGATGGGTATCAAGATGGGTGGCGATCTTGCTTTTTGGGAACCCCTTTCAAAGATTTTTATGATATGGGACGTTAGCGCAATTGGTCTGTAGTTTTTTTTGCTATTGCTTTACTCCCCCTTTTGGGGGAAGGGGGCTATGTCTGTTGTTTTTAGTAGCTGGGGACGATCCCAGTGTCCATGCTCCCTCTCCATAGGATGTTAAAAGCATGTGATGGGGGGCTTTTGCAGTTCTTGATGAACACGGAGTTCCATGAGTCGGGGCCTGGAGCGGAGTGCATGGGCATGTCATTTATTGCCTTTTCAAAGTCATTTGGCGGGGATGATGTCAAAAAAAGGCATGCGTCTGTCAAGTTCTGTGGCACTCTCATAAAAAAAATATTTGGGTTTTCGATTTTCAGTCTGGTTAGTGGCCCCAAAGACTGAGTCATACTAAATTTAAGTAACTCACCTTTTCCCTTTGCTGTCATCTGTGTAGGACCCACCCGGGGTTTAAGTGGGGGCCCCAAATTTGGTTGTTTTTCCCGACTTTGATTTTGCATAGGAAAAGAAATACTTAGGTTTCTTTCAATTTCATTTATGGCTCTTAGTTTTTCCCTGTCCCTGGTGGTCTGGGGCTAAACCCTCGCTTCACACGGCGAGGGCCTGTCTGTTTCCCCCAGCCGGGCAGAAACTTTGGGGGCGTTTTCTTTACACCTGTTGTCTATGTTCCCCATCAGTAAAATGGGTACCTGGGTGTTAGTTCGATTGGTGTAGTCGCATCCTGGGGACACTGACCTAATCTGCCCGAAATGCTCAGCTTTAAAAGGGACTTTCTATAAAAGTAGTATGTCACTGATGTCAGCTAGGCCTGTATATCATGTACATGTACTTGTAGTAAATAAAGATATTTTTCCCTATAAGTTTCCCTTTTTTTAGTTTTAATTGATGTTTGCTATTTCTCTGACTAGTGTCTCCTACGTATTTCAGAGATATTGGCCTCCTGTAGCCGCCCCGTTATTCTGTGCCTTCCCCGTATGGGGAGCGCCTCTTTTTTCTAGTTTGCATCTTCTCCCCCTTTTTCCCTTTAAAGGGGGAATTTCCCTTTGAGCAAACCTCGAAAATTTAAGAGTTAATTTGTTCAAGACATAGGTTGGGATCCGTGATGTTTTGGGGAATTTTCCCCAGTTTATATCATTTAGGACTTGGTTTACTTGGTCCCACCTTTTGTTTTTGTTATTGAAGTTAAATTTTTGTAGAAAGTTTCCTCACGGCTGATCACTTTTTGTTGATCGGGAGCCCCGCATGCATATATATATATATTATTATATATATATATATATATAATATATATATATATATATATATATATATATATATATATATAGTATATATATATATATATATATATATATATATATATATATTTTTTTTTTTTTTTTTTTTTTTTTTTTATTAACACATCGGCCGATTCCCACCAAGGCAGGGTGGCCCGAAAAAGAAAAACTTTCATCATCATTCACTCCATCACTGTCTTGCCAGAAGGGTGTTTACACTACAGTTAAAAAAACTGCAACATTTACACCCCTCCTTCAGAGTGCCGGCACTGTACTTCCCATCTCCGGGAACTCAAGTCCGGCCTGCCGGTTTCCTGAACCCCTTTTCATAAATGTTATTTTGCTCACACTCCAACAGCACGTCAAGTAAAAAAAACCATATGCCTCCATTCACTCCTATCAAATACGCTCACACATGCTTGCTGGAAATCCAACCCCCTCGCACAAAAATTTCCTTTCCCCCCTCCTCCAACCTTCCTAGGCCGACCCCTACCCCCCTTCCCTCCACTAAGATTTATACCCCCGGTCCTCTGTCTGTTCCATTCTTCTACATGTCCAAACCACCTCAACAACCCTCCTCATTTTCCCTGGACAATCTTTGGGGTAACCCCCTTCCTCCAAATTTTCCCAAACTGAATTCTCTGCATTATATTCCACCACACATTGCCTCAGACATGACATCTCCACGCCCCCAGCCTTCTCCTCGTTGCAACATTCATCACCCATGCTTACACCCATATAAGAGCTTGGTATAACTATACCTCATACATTCCCCTTTTACTTCCATGGACAAGGTTCTTTGTCTCCACAGACCCAAGTGCTCCACTCACCCTTTTCCCCCTCATCAATTCAAAGGATTCACCTCATCCTTCATAGACCCATCCGCCGACATGTCCACTCCCAAATATCTGAATACATTCACCTCCTCCATACTCTCCCCTCCAATCTGATATCCAATCTTTCGTCACCTTTTTTTCTTTTTGTTATTCTATCCCCTTACTCTTTCCTATATTCACTTTCAATTTTCTTTTTTTTACACACCCTACCAAATTATCCACCAACCTCTGCAGCTTCTTTCAGAATCTCCCAAAGCAAAAAGTTTTCATCAGCAAAAAGCAACTGTGACAACTCCCATTTGTATTTGCTTTTTATCTTTTTAGCCCAACACCTCTTGCCAAGACCCTGGGCATTCACTTCTCTTACAACCCCATCTATAAATATATTGAACAACCACGGTAATTTCACACACCCCTTTGTCTAAGGCCCACTTTTACGGGGGAAAGTCCCCTCCCTCCTACACACTCTAACCTGAGCCCACTATCCTCATAAAAACTCTTCACTGCTTTCAGTAACCTTCCTCCTATTCCATACACCTGCAACATCTGCCACATTGCCCCTATCTACCCTATCATACGCCTTTTCCAAATCCATAAATGCCACAAAAACATCTTTACCCTTTATCCAAATACTGTTCACCTATATTTTTACTGTAAACACTTTTCACACCCCCCACCTTTCCTAAAGCCCCTTGTTCATCTGCTATCCTGCTTTCTGTTTTACTCTTAATTCTTTCAATAATAACTCTACCATACACTTTACCAGGTACACTCAAAGACTTATTCCCCTTTTTTGACTCTCTTTTGTCCCCTTTGCCTTTTACAAAGGAACAATACACGCTCTCTGCCAATCCCTAGGACCTTCCCCTCTTCCATACATTTATTAAAAAAAAGCACCAACCACTCCAAAAAATTTTATCCCCACCTGCTTTTAACATTTCTATCTTTATCCCATCAATCCC
>WNWK01038102.1:0-10000 GCA_009830355.1 Cherax destructor | reverse complement strand
GCTAAACCACAAGGGTCATACAGCGCGCACCTCCCTCGAGGGTGTGTAAATAGCCAGAAATATAATACAACTCTGTTTAGAATAATAAGGTAAAAAAAAGGACGGAACTGACTCATAAACTTATAAGATTTGTTGATAAAAAAATAAATATACACCCGAGTAGGGGGGTGCAGCGGCTCTTTACAAAGGTGCTCAGATTACCCCACACTTAAAACACTGTCCACACACTCGTGTATGATGCCTTTGTCAACAATATATGATAAACTATCGTTTTAGTTTAACATTAATATGATCAAATATAAGAATGAAGAACTATGAAAGTGTCAGGTTGCTCCCGCTGGGTGTGTGATGCATCTAAGTTGTGACTGAGGCTGCAGTCTTGTCCCACTAATATTTCTTCCTTACATGACAGGATAAACAGCTTTGTAGCCACTTTTGTTTGCTGTGTCTCCTTCACTATCACCACAAACACATATATTCTCTTGCCAGCTAAAGTAAAAAAAAATCATCATAAAATATTAGGCTGAACCTTAATTACTGGAAGTTTTACTGACTTGGTTTTGGCCATAAAAGGCGACAATTGGTTGTGAGGGAAAAACATGTCAGTATCACTTACCCTGGCGGCCTCAACATACACTTTTTTGTGGCTTCTACTTAGTGCCATCTTTTACCCTCTGGTGTGACTACAGTTTCACCCACACCAGATATATTTTGACCGTGGCACGATTAATTAAACTCAGTATATACACCGAAAAGGGTATTTTTCCTCTTTATGTACAGAAAGTTTTTCTTTAATTCTTATTTTAGGAATTAAACTATTCTGATGTTAGTGTATAATTAATTGAATTGCAGTTTGAATAACCAGTAAGATAATCCAAGTGTTTTGGTGGGAGTCACAGCTCCTGGTGAGTGCCAGGTAAAAGGAAGGACAAGTTCAATTCCTTGGATCAAGAGCCCCTTGCAAGCATAAAGGAACATGCTTTGAGGAAAGCACTAGTTATATATATGATAAAGTAACACGCATTATGCCTCTATATGATAAACTTGGTTAAATTATTAGTACAGTCATGGGCGAAGCGCTAAACCCGTAGAAGTTATACAGTGCCAAGGGACTAGAAGGTAATCAGATTTTAAGGAAAGGGAGATAGTTCCAATTCTTTGAATCAAGAGCTTTTCACCAGCATCCTTGAAGGGAGCTGTGGTCAAAAGCAAGCAATAGGCCTATATATGAACATTAAAAATTATTTTTTGTTATATTCGAAAATAAATGCCAAGCCGCTGTTAGTCATAGAGTAATAAGAAATGGAAATTAAAACTAGGCAACGATTTGGTAACAATGTTGACATTGGGTAACTCAATGGTTGTCTGTGAAAGAATGTATCGAAAATTCCAATCCATTTTTAACTTCATAGTTATGGAAACTTAGGCACGTTAGCATGAGGTCCACGTTATTCCCTTCACTACCGACAGTCCATGACTAAAGTAGTTCTTCCCACTAAAGTAGTATATTACTCATGCTGGCGAGCAGTTATCATTTTCTGCACTTATCAGGCTGTTGCGTCGTTGATAGTTGATGAATTGCAACATTTTAGTCCCAGACTTGAATTTCCATAAACAAATAAGTTACAGTAACTACAAGAATAAATGTGATCATCAACAGGGCCGAACTACTACTTGTACGACCCACAGTTAAAGAGAGTAGCAGCTGGCTACCCTCGACGCATCGCTCAGGACTTCCATGGACCACCGACACCCAAGCGACCGATGGGACGTACCATCCCCAGTGACATCGACTCCGTCTACTTTGACAAACGAGATGAAAATCTCTACTTCTTTAAGGGAAAGAAGGTCAGTGGATTATCGATTTAAGACTGTTCGTCATGTACCGAATATTACTATTATCGCAAAAATTGCCTAACCCTGTGTGACTAGTTAGTAGTCCAAGTCAGACCCAAACGTTGTCACCAGCTTCACTCTATATGAGGATTATTTGTGTATTGTTCCAGTCATGGTATTGTGCCTTTTTATTCTTTAACTCATATGGGCTGATCACTGCTAATACTTAATAATAGTAATATTACAAATAATAATTCTAGCAGTATTATTATTATTATTATCAAAAGAAGCGCTAAACCACAAGGGTTATACAGCATCTAGCAGCAATAGAAGTACATACTAGTACAATATACTACTTGGTGTAGCGCTGTGGACAATGTAAGCAGTATACGAGAGATTAATACACCTCATATAGCATTCAGGAAGTCGAACAAAGAATCCTTCAGAATTTTATACACAACATATGTTAAGCCGATCATTGAGTACATGGTCCCAGCATGGAACCCACTCCTGGTCAAGCATGTAAAGCTTGGAAAGGTTCAAAAGTCTTCAATGAAACTGGTACCAGAACTGAGAGAAATAGACTATGAGGAGAGGTTGAAGGAACTAAACCTGTCACCCTTGACAGATAGAACGGCTAAGGAAGATGTGATTATGATAAAAATCTTACTAGGAATTGATAGAGTAGATAGGGGCAGATGGTTTGAATCAAAAGGGAGAGGATCAAGGGAACCTAGACACAGGTAAGCTGCAGGGCTACAAAGAAGTACTGTATACTATTTAGCCTCAAGGTGGTTGAAAAGTGGAATAACTTGAATGAGGAAGTTGGTGGAGGCAAACTCAGTACATAACTTGAAGAATAAACACGATAAGGTCAAAGAGGCTATAAATTAGTGATATTCGATCAGAGTAAACTAGTTCACATACAAAGTTTCGACCCCTACAAACAAAACTCTGTTAGTACTGTGGAAGGGAGAGAGTGGACCTAGTAGCAACCAGTGAAGAGGCGGGGGCCATGAGCTATGACTCGATCCCTGCAGCCGGAACTAGGTAAGCACGCATGCACACACACGCACACTGGCAACTGGCTCCTCGAATTTAACCCGCCAAATGCAAAGTCATAAAGATCGGGGAAGGGCAAAGAAAACCACCGCAGACAGAGTATAGGCAAGGTGGCCAAAGACTGCAAACCTCACTCAAGCAAGAGGATCTTGGGGTGAGTATAATACCTAGCACATCTGAAGCACACATCAACCAGATAACTGCTGAAGCATATGGGTGCCTGGCAAACCTGAGAATAGCATTCCGATACCTCAGTAAGGAATCATTCAAGACTGTACACTGTGTGCGTCAGGCCCATATTGGAGTATGCCGCACCAGTTTGGAACCCACACCTGGTCAAGCACGTCAAGAAATTAGAGAAAGTGCAAAGGTTTGCAATAAGGCTAGTTCCAGAGCTAAGGAGAATGTCCTACGAAGAAAGGTTAAGGGAAATCGGCCTGACGACACTGGAGGACAGGAGGGTTAGGGGAGACATGATAACGACATACAAAATACTGCGAGGAATAGATAAGGTGGACAGAGACAGGATGTTCCAGAGAAGGGACACAGCAACAAGGGGTCACAATTGGAACTTGAAGACTCAGATGAGTCAAAGGGATGTTAGGAAGTATTTCTTCAGTCACAGAGTGGTCAGGAAGAGAAATAGTCTGGCAAGTGAGGTAGTGGAGGCAGGAACCATACATAGCTTTAAGACGAGGTATGATAAAGCTCATGGAGCAGGGAGAGGACCTAGTAGCGATCAGTGAAGAGGCAGGGCCAGGAGCTGAATCTCGACCCCAGCAACCACAAATAGGTGAGTACACACACACACCAAATGCAGCATTCAAGCCACAAATGGCTGAAGGTAGGGTAATTATAAAGCACATTGTCAATAGAATCGTAATGAAATATGGTACAATACTGTTACGCATGATTTCATAAATAAATGTGTAAGATTTGCAATGCTAGATAACCACTTCACAAATTAACCAAACGACAATTCTCTACCCCCAGGTGTATGGATATGACGTGAGCAAGGGGTCAGCAGGGTGCTGCTTGCCTGGCTATCCTAAACGTATAAAAGATGAATTCACACCAGTTTATGAACACTCCCGATCCCTGCCCCGTGACCTCGATGCTGTCTACTACTCCTACACCGACAAAACCCTCTACTTCCTCAAGGTATCTTGCTCTTTATACTGGAGCTCTATTAGCAGATGTGCAGGTGCACCTCCATTCTTAAGGTTCTTGCCTTTGTTTTTCTCGGCAGTGCTTGGGAAGTGACGGAGTTCATTTGATGGTAAAGTCATCGTACATCTTTATTTGCCTCTTGAGGAAGTACCCTTGGTAGACCACAACAATGTTTCTATCACATCTACTAGGAAAATGATAAGATGGATAATGAGAACCTTCAAAACTAGGGATGCCAAGCCCATGATGATTTTCTTCAAATTGCTCATTCTCTCTAGGCTGGAATATTGCTGTACACTAATGGTGCATTTGGAATTGCAGACCTGGAGAATATACAGAGAACTTTCACTGCATGTATAAGTACAATAAAGCACCTAAATTACTAGGAACGGTTGAAGTTCCTTGGACTCTACTCCTTGGAATGCAGGTGAGAAAGATACATGATAATATACACTTGGAAAATCTTAGAGGGCCAAGCCCCAAATTGGCACACGGAAATCACTCCCTATGAAAGACTCTGCAAACTGTGCAACATCCCCCCAATGAAAAGCAGGGGTGCCGTGAGTATGCTAAGAGACAAGATGTTCAACTGCCTCCCAGCATACATAAGGGCCCCTTATATATGGGTCTACTGGTAATCACCCTTATTAAGGGGGATTACCAGTAGACCCCTGGCTGTCTTCAAGAGGGAGCTGGACAAGCACCTTAAGTCAGTACCTGACCAGCCGGGCTGAGGTTCATTTGTCGGTTTGTGTGCTGCCAGCAGTAACAGTCTGGTTGATCAGGCCCTGATCCACCACGAGGCCTGGTCAAGAACCCAGCCGCAGGGGCGTTGACCCCCGGAACACTCTCCTGGTATAAGAGTTTTAGATGCTTTTCTCCTTTCTCACTTTCTTTTTTTTTTTTAACTACATTAGGAACACGGATACTTTTTGCCAGCAATTGATTACTTTCGGCAGGTTCTGGACTTTCTTACACAGGATATAACATTACACACAAACTCGAGTTTAGTAACGTTTTTTCATGAATGGGATCCACAACAATTGGCTGACACACAGGTAACCAATTTTCACTGCAGGATGGATGAGCAGGGGCAGCAGGCTAGAAAATTAGCATGTGACCTTTCAGTTGGGAGTTGAATGCTGGTGAAGGGCTCCCTTCAAGGGAATTACTCTCCCATTCCTCAGATTAAATCTGACTGTCTCCCATTCCCTGAATGCTAAATGACCTCTACGGCTTAGCACTTTCTTATGATCATAATAATGATAATGGTAGTGCACTCAACTCGCATATTGAGGCCATGGTTCAATCCCCGGTTTGGATGGAAACATTGGGGGCGTGTTTCCTTAAGACTCCTGCTGTCCCTGTTCACCTAACACTAAGTAGGTACCTGGGTATTACCCGACTGGTGTGGGTCGCATCCTAGGGACAAATTATTATTAGTATAAGCAAAACTAAGCGCTAAACCACCTCTTAGGGACAAAATTAACCTAATTTGCCTGAAATGCTCTGCATAACAAGGTGCTTTCTATATAGTATGTCACTGATGTCAGCTAGGTCATATATAAATTGTATCATGTACTTGTAGATATAATGATTATTATTATTATTTATTACATATGATTATTATTATTATTATTTATTACATATGATTATTATTATTATTATTTATTACATATGATTATTATTATTTATTACATATGATTATTATTATTATTATTTATTACATATGATTATTATTATTATTATTTATTACATATGATTATTATTATTATTATTTATTACATATGATTATTTTTATTTATTACATTATTTTTTTTTTTTTTTTTTTTATTAACACATCGGCCGATTCCCACCAAGGCAGGGTGGCCCGAAAAAGAAAAACTTTCATCATCATTCACTCCATCACTGTCTTGCCAGGGGTGCTTTACACTACAGTTATAAAACTGTAGTGTAAAGCACCCCTTCTCCTGTACAAATCTACTAAAAACGAGAAGATTTATTACATATGATTATTATTATTATTATTATCCTTACATTCATGGTGAGACTAAACCCACATGGGTCATACAGTGCCTGAGGAAAGGAAGGCAGTCAGATTTAATCCAAAGAAAGGAGAGCTCTAGCTCCTTGGATCAAAACTCCTTCACCAGCATTAGGTACGTTCCTTTCAAAAATACCAAATGAGTCAATATTATTATATTTAAAAACATGTGTTAATCATGTTTAGGTCATACATCCATGAATCAGCAGCAGTACCATAACCAGTACTGTGTATTATATTATATCTTCCCGACTGTACCTTGCACAAGCTTTGCTCATAAGCTGTAATTTCTTTACATCTATTGAATCTTTTGAGTAGTTGTTATATTTAAGGGGAAATGTTAAACCCACAGGACAGTCAGGTTCAATCCAAGGAATGGGAGAACAGTTTTATTTCCTTGAATCAAGAGCCCCTCAATGATAGTCTAACAAAAAAATTATTTTAATTTAGCAATACGTACAGTGGACCCCCCCCTCCCGAGTAACGAACAAAATTCATTCCAGAAGCCTGCTCAAGTGCCATTACCGAACGAATTTACTCCCTTAAGAAATAATGTCAAGTAGGTTAGTCCATTTCAGACCCCCCCAAAAAAATACACTTACAAAAGCACTTACAATATTATACTTACATAATTGTACGATTTCCGGGGTGTTCGTTACTTGGGGGTCCACTGTACATGTATAGATACTCCATGGGGAAATGGAGAAGAATTTCCTCCGTAAGCCATGCGTGTTTTAAGAGGCAACTAAAATGCTGGGAGCAAAGGGCTAGTAAGCCCTTCTGTATAAATTACTAAATTTAAAAAGAAAAACTTTCCTTTTTCTATTTAGACCACCCTGCCTCGGTGGGATATGGCTGGTTCGTTGAAAAAATAAAATTGTATGGATAGGTAATTTTTCTGGATCTATCTTTCAAGTGCATGTGACTCTAGCTGTATCTTCATCCATGGATGACTCATGTAAATATTCTCATGGGAGATGTAAATGTGTCTCAGGTTCTACCTTTTATTGGCATTCAGTATCATTATATGTTCAACAAGGATTTTTTTTTTATCTAAGACAAGTATTTCATGGTATACAGTAATACTACAAAAACAGAGATGGGGTATACAGTAATACTACAAGAACAGAGATGGGGTATACAGTAATACTAAAAGAACAGAGATGGGAGAAACAGGCAAAACAAAGCTAGAGCAGTTCATGAATGTTTAGCAGTAAAGTTGTTTAGTTATTTGATAGGTAACCCTTCTTGTCTGTATTGAATTTACGTCATTCATGCTGTACAGTGGAACCTCGGTTGTTGAACGGACTAGTTGTTGAACAAATCAGTTTTCAAACCGATTTGTTCAATTTGGTTTTCGTATGTGGTCTTGGTTGTCGACTGACAACGCTCGGATCATGTGATCACCAGAGTCCACCGTGTGGGTCTCAGTCAGTATAGTGACTAACGCGTGTGCTGTAAACTTCTCTTGAGCTCTTGCTGTGCATCTTGTGAAGGTAATGAAACCAAAAGTACGAAATTTGATGGAAAACTTATGTAATCACGCTATCGTGAAATTTAGCATCAGTGATTTTGCCCACTTTGAGCCCTATTTTGGCCCAATTCCATTGTTCCAGTCGACCAAACTCATAGCCATTTTGCTAGAACTCCTTTTATTCTATTGATTGAGTACAAGAAACTGCCCATTTACCTATTTCAACTACCCAATAAAGTGATCAGAATTTACTAATTTGGCCAATTTCACACAAAATTCAAGAAAGGCCAATTCCAAAATAGGGTCCAGCATAAACACTGCAGACATTCCTGGCACTAAAATAACATTTTATCTGTTCATTAGCCACGTCTCCAGGCCCCTCTTACATTACGCTTGCTTTTTATATTTTGATTTTTTATTCACACAAAAAAATATAAGATTTACCGTTATTCGGACTACTGCATAATTGTAATAATTGTATAAATAATATCAGCGCATTCGTAAATGCATATTAGACCCACCAGTTGATGTGTATTGGACATGTGTAATATATCTTCCATTCTATCAATTGAGACCAAGAAAACGAGAATACACCCATAAATACCACACGAAAATACACTGCAAAGTCGCTGTTTTAAACCAAAAACACTGTCACAGTTTTTTTTCTCATGCACTGCTTGCTGCAGGATTTTTTTTATACTGCACACACTGACCATGCAGACACATTCTCTAACATACTTGTAGGCCTGCCAGCTTTCTCCCGCAAGATTTGAAGCCGCTAGAATTTTGCCATTTGCTCTCTGACAGGTAAGAGGCAGTTAAATTTTCATTTACTGTACAGTATTTCAGTTAAATTTTCATTTAGTATTCATTTTTTCAGTTTCCATGTGCTGTATAATTTTATATATTGTTTTATGTAGTAGTTAGTACATTATTATTAATAAATTATTATATTGTCATTTTTGGTCTGGAACGGATTAATTCTATTTACATTATTCTTTATGGGAAAAACTGGTTTGGTTGTCGAACTGACATCTGGAACGAATTAAGTTTGACAACCGAGGTTCCACTGTATTGTAATCTTGAATGAAGCTTGTACAGACTCTCCATACACTGTACAATGGTCCCGGTATATCACATTATATGTTATTGTGACTAATGAATTATTATTATTATTATAATTAAATAGAAGCGCTAAACCACAGGGGTCATACAGCGCTGCAGGTTATTGCAGGATGCAGGGAGAATGGGTTGTAAGAGGGAAATGGATGATTAGTAGGGTATGGAGTGCAGCAGGACAGTGGATAGTGCAGGGATAGAGGGTAGCAAGAGATCGAGGTAGAAGGGACTGAGGTAGGTGCTAAAGGTATAATCTTCAAAGTTTGTGTAGTAAGTCAGTTTCTGTCAAAAAGTCAACAAAAGTGTCAGGATTAAAGGAGGGTCCATCAGCAAGAAGGGAAAGTAAAGAAAGGGCCTCAGAGCGAAGATGCCATTGGAGGTAAATTCTGCGCGCTCGTTGATAAAGTGGACAGTCCAACAGAATATGTCGAACAGACACTGGAATCTGACAATGCTCACAGAGAGGGGCAGGGAGCCTCTCCATGAGATACCCGTGAGTAAGACGAGTGTGGCCAATGCGAAGACGGGAGAGTGTAGTCTCCCAACCTCGACATTGGTGACAAGAAGAAGGCCAGAAACCTATACTCGGTTTAATAGAATGAAGTTTGTTATTTAGCAGGTCAGACCAGCGTTGTTGCCAACGGGTGCGAAGGTGGGTAGCAATGACCGCAAAATAGTCCGTAAAAGGAACACCTCTATATGAAACTGGAAGGTCATGTACTGCTGACCACGCAGCAGTGTCTGCCTGTTCATTGCCCTGTACGTCAACATGACCAGGCACCCAACAAAAAACAATATCTTTGTGCTTCCTAGAGATACGGCGTAACCAAAGTTGGATACGAAGAACTAGGGAGGTGAGGTGTATCAATTTTACGGATAGCCTGTAAAGCACTAAGGGAGTCTGAAACGACCACAAATGGTGATACAGGCATAGATGCAATACGGATAAGTGCCACAAAAATGGCATACAATTCAGCCATAAATATGATAGCCGAGGGTAATAGATGCCCTCGCACGACGCTGTCCGGAAACACTGCTGTGAATCCGACGCCGTCAGACGACTTTGAACCATCAGTGTACACTGCGATGGCATGGGAATGAGAGCGGAAGTGGTCTAGAAAAAAAGAGCGAGAAGCCGCAGTAGGTAGGCGGGCTTTTGCGCAAGGTAGAGGAATAGAACAGACATGGACAGCAGGAACTTCCCAAGGGGGTAGGGGAAAGGGAGATGTCACATGAACATATAGAGGTGGTAGCTGAAGGAAGACAAGAGTGAATGTAGATGAAGAGAAAGGGAT
>WNWK01038101.1:0-18122 GCA_009830355.1 Cherax destructor | reverse complement strand
TTTGGTCCTAGTGGCATTAAAAAAAAAAGAGAAGTAACCCCAAAAAAGAACTTGGTCCCTGAGTGAAGGAAGGGGATTTTCCAAACACTAGCATACTACTCCACCTTCTCCCTCCCCCCCTCCTCCACACATCAACAACTCTTCAATAAATGAAAGTGACATGTTATTGTACAATATTTTCATGTTTTTAGGATTCATTAAATTTGTTTATTTAATGTCAAAATTTTAAAAAATATTTTATTTAACTACTTTGAAGCTTGGACGGATTAAATTTTTTTCCCATTTTTTTTTGGGGGAAAATTGATTCAGTAACTATTGTTTCCCTTGATAGACCTCTGACGGATTAATATCTTAAGTCGAGGTACCACTGTATATAACTAGAAGAAACTCAAAAAATTTTTTCTATTTTTTTTAATACTAGTATAGCATCAACATATTGTAACTTGAAATAAAATATACAACTAGTTTAAAACCAAACCCAAATTTTTAATGCCATGGCATGCCAGTGGCCTCCTTGCATTAGTTTTATAATTGTAACTACCAATAACAGTGTACACTTGTAACATGCATGAAATAAAAATATTATTATTATTAAAAATTTTATTATTTTTAAACTATCCACAATCCTACCATACCTTGCTGGCTTGACACAAGCATGCCACAATTTATACTTAATGATGGGGCCTTTATGAATGACATTGAATCAGTTACAATTAAAGAGTCAATCTTAGATACATGGACACATTTGAGTGCAAGGAATATGGCAAACAGTTCTGTCTGAAGTGTAGAGGCCCAGTTATTGATGCGTGCTTCAATTTATTTAAGAGAGCCATCACTCTGTATGACAACAGCAGCACTACTATATTGGACATAGACAGGGATATATGCCACAGTGCCGTGTCTTCCTTTGCAGATGACACCCGAATCTGCATGACAGTTTCCACCATTGAAGACACTGCAAGACTCCAAGCAGACATCAACCAAATCTTTAAATGGGCTGCAGAAAACAATATGAAGTTCAATGATGAGAAATTTCAATTACTCCGATATGGGAAACGTGAGGAAATTAAAATTTCATCGGAGTATAAAACAAATTCCAACCACACAATAGAGAGAAAAACTAATGTCAAAGACCTGGGAGTGATCATGACAGAGGATCTCACCTTCAAGGACCATAACACTGTAGCAATCGCATCTGCTAGAAAAATGACAGGATGGATAATGAGAACCTTCAAAACCAGGGATGCTAAGCTCATGTTGACACTTTTCAGGTCGCTTGTTCTATCTAGGCTGGAATATTGCTGCACACTAACTGCACCTTTCAAGGCAGGTGAAATTACTGACCTAGAAAATGTGCAGAGAACCTTCACGGCACACATAACTGCGATAAACCACCTCAATTACTGGGAACGCTTGATGTTCCTAAACGTGTACTCCCTAGAACGCAGGCGGGAGAGATACATAATTAAATACACTTGGAAAATTCTAGAGGGATTAGTACCAAATTTGCACACGAGTCACTCCCTACGAAAGCAAAAGACTCGGCAGACGATGTAACATCTGTGTTGTGGGGGTTCTTTGCATAGATTTGGTAATAAATACTAACGATGAGCTTGGTATGGTAGCATTTTAATGAGGCGTTAGATATATGGGAGCTGAGAGCCTATGCCTATGTCCGCCTGCTATGCCTATCCGAGTGGAACTGACTGCTAGGCCGCACGGCACTGGGGCGTTTAAAAGGCAGGCCTCTGATTGGCTAATGCCAGATCACTGGGCAGAGGTTGGTGATCACGTGAACAGCAATGGCTTAGCCGTTAGAAATACGAACCGTACAGCTCGGGCATGCTACGTATGGCGTCTCGACATACAACTATACAAACTAAGGACAACAGGCATACAACTCAGCTGATTCTATACAATGTCAAAGTACACAACAGTTGAACATTATATTTCACAAGGATATTATCGTGACAAAACAATCTACATTACTATATGATGCATCATGATACAGTGGTACCTCGAGTTACGATATTTTTTCGTTCGAGAATGCTGTTCAAGTGCCATTACCAAACAAATTTATCCCCATAAGGAATAATGTAAAATAGACTAGTCCTTTTACACCCCCAAAAATATACCTACAAAAGCATTTAAAAAAATAAACTTACATAAAAGGGCGATTTTGGGGACCATCCTAACTCGAGGTACCACTGTACATAGGAATTAATTAAATGAGCTCATACTAGAAAATCATGATAAGAGAGATAAAAAAAAAAACATTTTGTTCAATCGAACTGTCTTCATGTGATCTACGAATTGTGAGGAAATATATTTACAAGAAGGTAGTGATTAACAGACAAGGTAGATCTGGTGCACTCAAATCTATACTGTTAATTCTCAGAACTCGGAGAGAACGTGAACACAAAGAAAATTTTGAATGATACTAAGTAGATATTATAACACACAGTTGAACACTTACACATTATTTATATACAGTGGTACCTC
Source organism: Cherax destructor (assembly GCA_009830355.1). Taxonomy (NCBI): domain Eukaryota; kingdom Metazoa; phylum Arthropoda; class Malacostraca; order Decapoda; family Parastacidae; genus Cherax; species Cherax destructor. Next base: position 15,620 of record WNWK01038101.1, on the reverse strand, counting down.
GAGTTCCGATGGTCCCCAAAATCGCCCTTTTATGTAAGTTTATTTTTTTAAATGCTTTTGTAAGTATATATTTGGGGGTGTAAAAGGACTAGTCTATTTTACATTATTCCTTATGGGGATAAATTCATTTGGTAATGGCACTTGAACAGCATTCTCGAACGAAAAAATATCGTAACTCGAGGTACCACTGTATACAGGTTATTTACATTTAACCCCAACTGCTAGGGTGAGATTGATATAGGCTGTATGATTATCATCTCTGGGTGGATCAAACTCTGTTACAATAGGTAACTCAACTTCTGATTGAGGAGGATCTACACTGGTATCCACAAATGATACTTGAGGATTTCTCAACACTTGTCGTGTACGTAGGGAATAACGACATTCAGGTTGATCTGACTGATCATTAGAGGTAGAAGGAACAGCAACAGGAGAATTATCAGATTCTGTCTCACTTGTCTGATTGTCAGGGGTGTCAGGGACTTCGTCATCATCATCGCATACTAACTTCATATGATCTAAATGCGATTCTTTAAACTGACCCGTACTAATTTCTCTAACTTTATACTTGTTGCCATTAATATGTTCGACTACTCTATAAGGACCAACAAACTTTTGATCGAGTTTTGGCATTGCTGAAGTTTTGTTAAAGTTGAACAACATGACTCTGGACCCTACTTGAACTTTAGTCGGTTTGGCACGAGTATTAGTTACTCTAGTAAATTCTGCTGTTGACTTATGAAGTGTTTCTCGAATTCGTCTGAAAACACTTTGAGCTTGACAGGTACGAACTGCTACGAAATCATCTGGATTGTAAGTCAGTTTTGGATTAGAATATAACAGCTCATAAGGCAAATGCTTATCGACACCGTACAGTGCATAATGAGGGGTATCACCTATAGAAGCATTAAAAGCAGAATTTATGGCACATTGAACATCAGGAATGACTTCATCCCAGGTTACACTATTGGGATTGATGGTAGCTCTCAAGACGTCAAGGACTTTCTTATTCGTTCTTTCTGCTAACCCATTACTGGCAGGATGGTGTGGAACAATGGTTGATTTTGTAATCTTGTATAGTGTACACAAGTTTTCTAGTATCTCATTACAAAATTCCCCTCCATTATCTGTTATGAGGGACTTGGGAGTGGTATGTCTGCAGATTATACGTTCCTTGAATGCTTTTGCTACTGTTTCGGCAGTCTTATCTGGGATAGGAACTAGCTCACAATATCTTGTGAAATGATCGACCATCACACACAGATGTTTTTTTCCACTGAGGGAACATTGGAAGTTGGTCAACAGATCTAGTGCAACTCTTTCCCACGGCTCACTAGTAGTAGGAAAGATTTGGATTGGATTAGGACCAGTAACATTACCTTTATGTTTCATACAGACACTACATTTCTTAACATACTCCGTAATATCAGTGGACATACGAGGCCAAAAGTATTTCAATCTGGCTTGTTTCACAGAACGATCCATACTAGGATGTGCAACATCCGGTACATCGTGAACTAGCTGCAAGGCTACTTTCACTAGAGACTGTGGAATTACTAACTGGTATACTCTTCTACTAGGATTACCCAGCTCGGTAGTGCGATACAGTAACTCTTGGTTCATAACAAAGTCACTGATGGGTGCTGGTGGCTTCACAGAGAGAATAAGGTCTTCCTGGAGCAGGAATCGAATCACACCAGACCACGTGGGATCTGTTCTTTGAGCAGTCTTTACATCTTCAGCACTAAACGGAGGATCAGCAGTTACTACACTGACATGACGTGATAAACCATCAGCAACTACATTGGATTTGCCAGGCAAATGTTCAAAGGTGGGGTTGAACTCTTGGATGGTCAAGGACCATCTGGCACGTCTTCCAGTGGGTTATTTATTCTGGAATAAGGGTATCAATGGGGCATGATCTGTTAAGACATGAACAGGGTACTGGTAAATGATATCTCGGAAATGCTTTAAAGCTGCCTTTGGAGTAGTCAAAGAAATGTTGCCACGTACTGCTTTATGTGCTTATGATGCGAATCCTCCGACTGCGGAGATGAAGCTACTTAGTTTTTAGTAATGCTCGTTCATTGTGTCCCCAAGGCACTTTTCCATGTGTCCAGGCTGACTATGTAACTACCTCACGCAGCACAGCCCCTCGTTTGTGCCACAGCACCCGAGCAGAATAAACCGGAACCGAAATCAGTCAAGGCTAGTGCCCCAAGCCAGTATAAATCTCGTAGTGTCTATAGTAAGTTTAGTTCTTATAGCCAGAGAATTTGTTATAACTGTGGTTACCGTGGACATATCGCAGTTAATTGTCCTGACAGTACCACGAAGAAACGCCGTACTGACGACTACCAAAAAGACTTGCCATACGATCTTTCTGTGGTCGTTCAAGCCGCAGATCCAGGAGAGGAACCAGAGGTCGTGGTTCCACAGCCAATAACCAGACCCAAGCTCCTTTTCCCAATTCGGGGGAATACGAGCACCCCAGTCAAACCGACCAGTTGTGACAGTAGGTGAGAATGAGTACTCCATCCCCGTCACTAATTCCTTCAATGCTTTAAGCAGTCTTGAAGAAGAATGTCTCATTGATGATGTTGCTTCACACGTCTTTGACGAAGATGTTTTTGGGGATGATGTAGAACATACCTTCTCTGATGAAAACGTTGATGAAACATTCCCTGAAGAAAATATCTCTATGAAAACCTTCCTTCGTGTTTGCATATCAATTCCAGTGCTAGCACGTTGAGAGAACACAATAAGTGTCAGGGGCCCCAAGACTGTTTAACTGCCTCTCAGCATACATAAGGGGGGTTACCAATAAACCCCTAGCTGTCTTCAAGCAGGCACTGCACAGGCACCTAAAGTCGGTACCTTCATACGCTGGACTGCTTACGGCCAGCAGTAACAGCCTGGTTGATCAGGCCCTGATCCAACATGAGGCCTGGGCACAGACCGGGCTGCAGGGGCGTTGACCCCTGGAACTCTCTCCAGGTAATCTCCAGGTCATTCTTGCCTTACTGATTTACTAACCTTTGTATACAGACTCAGTTAGGCATTTGATAATGTTCCACACACAACAGTGATTAAGTAGTGGCATATGCTACAGGAGAAACTGTCTCATGTGCTGAGGCCTGGCTAATCAATAGGCAACTGTGTGTTTGCATTAATGGGGAGAAATGAGAATGGGGAACTGTTGCAAGTGATATATCATAGGAATCATTGTTGACCTTTGTTCACATTCTACATAAATGACAAGAGGATATAAATAGCAACATTTTTGCTGATGGTAATATAATAGGCCATCAGTGTCTGATGAGTGCACTAAAAAGTTACAGGATGACCTGAATAAGTTGTGATCAGTGAAGAGATGTAGTTTAATACACAGAAGAGTACAGCAAGTTTCTAATCCTAGAAAATAAGTCACTTATAAAATAAATGATGTACATCTTAGTCAAAGTGTGTGTGAAAAATATTTGGGATTTCGGCTTAAAAGAACTTTAGAGCCAAGACAACAGTGCATAAGAGTTTGCAATAAAGCTAACAGAATACTTTACTTCATATAAGTATAATAAAAGAATTAAATTTATACATCAGTTATGGCATATATCTTTGGTTAGACCTCATTTACATTGTGCTTCTCAGTTCTGGTTTCCATATTAAGTGACAGACATATATACATGTGCTGGAAAATATACTATAAATGAAGTTGATCCCATTTTTCAGAAACCCTTCCTAGGCAGACAGGCTGAAGGAACTTAATTTGCACACATAGAAGATGTAAACCTAGAGGAAATACAATTGAAGTGTACAAATGGAAAACAGGAATAAATGAAGGGGATATATGTAACATGTTGAAAATAACTAACCCTGACAAGACTCAACAATGGATTCACGCTAATTTAATTTAGATTTAGAAAGGGTTAGAGAAGTACTGGTTTGACAACAGAGTTGTGGACAAATGGAACAAACTCCTAGGTGGCATCATCGATGCAAGAACTTTGGTTGACTTCAAATATAGGTGTTAAATAGGAGTGTGGGTGGGTTTGAGTCAGATCCACCTAGCATGGGCCAATAGGCCTGCTACAACGTTTCTTCATTCACGTTAACACATGAAATAGTGTTATAGAAGCAAGAACTTTGGATAATCTTAAATGTTGATTGGACAGGTACAGGAGCAACTGGGTTTGACCTGCCTAGCATGGGCCTGTAAACCTACTGCAGTAATCTACAAGTTTTATAGTCTTGTATCATGAGCATCTTTAAATTTTCTTGGACAAAAATTTCAAATTGCCACATAAAAATTAACCTTTCAAAGTTTCCAAGGAAAACGAGTGAGTTTGACCCCACTGGGTTATCCTTCGACATTCGTCACTAAATAATAATAAAAAAAAATCAGCTTGTGAAATGATCCTTAATTAGTAACCTAGTCTATAACTACATTGTAAAGATCATTAGTCATGGGGAAGCACTAAACCTGTAAGGTTTGTATAGGACCTGGGGAGAAAGAAAGGCATCTTGGTTCGATCCAAGGAACGGGAAGGTTCAATCCTTGGATTAAGAACCCCTCACCGGTATCAAGGAACCTCCCATGAGGGTCATTGCCGACAAGAAACTCATTGATATTTTATTAAAGGTAAAACAGAGCTGCTAACACCATCTATATTACACTCGGTAAAGAGCAAGATAAACATGTTTAATATTGAGAAGAGAGATACCCGAGGTGAGGTGAGCTGACTTACTGCATTTCTCCTGCTTATCACCTCAGTGTGGGAGAAAGTTGTGCCCGTCACTATGATCTTCCTCTGGCAGCTCTCCACACTGCTCACAGTAATGTATCCCCTGTAGGGACGCAGCTTGGGCTCACACTCCATCATGGTGTGAAGCACACACACCAGCAAGGGTGTGCAACACACACAGCAGCAACACTAGTAGCAGAATCAGCAGCAGTAATACCCATCTGACCTGCCTCGCTCTCTCACCTCGCACTCGCCCTAGTACCTCGGAACTCTTATAAAACTTAACACAGATTTACTTCCTCATATATATTTCATTGTTTAAGATAAAAAATACATTAATAAATTGCATTCTTTCTCATGCATATGTTCAAATTGTACAGCTATTAAATATACGGCATATAACTGTTTATCTTCCTAGATAAAGTTTTGTTACTGAACTCAAATGGCTTAGAAAATGGGAACTGGAGGAATATGGCGTTGGTACCTCATGCATCAACGACATTGCGATAAATGGTTTTGAAAACCGACAAGTTGAAGAATTGAGACACTTATTCAACACATGGGAATCTTTATTGAATAAACATTTCGCCACACAGTCGCTTCATCAGTCCAATACATCTGTCATTTTATTTATGCCATGCCATGCCATGACATGATAGTGGCTCTCTTTGCACTTCAATTCATGATTGTAATTACAAAATCTCGATGTAAACTTGCAATGAAATAAAAATATTATTATTATTATTATTATTATTATTATTATTATTATTATTATTATTATTATTATTATGTATAATAATTATAATTATCATGTGTTTATTGTAAACAATGAAAATTCAAAGCACCTGTGTATATGCTGACTGCTGCTCAAACTTGCAACTGCTGCTGCTGCCTATGTCAAATGCTTAAAGTACTACAAGTCTTTGAGCAACATCTCTAAAAACACATCTCAGTGATGACTTGCTTCGTCGTACATACTTATGCAAGACAAGCCAAGGACTTGTCTTGCATTGTTAAGATCGCCTGCCTGCGATTGTTTTGCATTACATACTTGTATATAAATACACAGAGACTGTGTTGCGATCCAGAGGAAAATGCCTGCAGCTTTCTGGGTACACAGCCCACCGCCGGGAACCTGGATGAAGTATGTATTTGAGATGTCATACAAGTTGTCCTCTGCCCGAGTGGACCATACTGAGCCTTCCCTCCCAGAGTATACCTGGAGTTTACCTGGAGAGAGTTCCAGGGGTCAACGCCCCTGCGGCCCGGTCTGTGACCAGGCCTCATGTTGGATCAAAGCCTGATCAACCATGCTGTTACTGCTGGCCGCACGCAGTCCAACGTACGAACCATAGCCTGGCTGGTCAGGCACCGACTTTAGGTGCCTGTCCAGTGCCTGCTTGAAGACAGCCAGGGGTCTATTGGTAATCCCCCTTATGTACGCTGGGAGGCAGTTGAACAGTCTTGGGCCCCTGACACTTATTGTGTTGTCTCTCAACGTGCTAGTGGCACCCCTGCTTTTCATTGGGGCGATGTTACATCGTCTGCCGAGTCTTTTGCTTTCGTAGGGAGTGACACTCGTGTGCAAGTTTGGTACTAATCCCTTTAGGATTTTCCAAGTGTATATAATAATGTATCTCTCCCGCCTGCGTTCCAGGGAGTACAGGTTTAGGAACTTCAAGCGTTCCCAGTAATTGAGGTGGTTTATTGCAGTTATGGGTGCCGTGAAGGTTCTCTGTACATTTTCTAGGTCAGCAATTTCACCTGCCTTGAAAGATATTTCAGTCTGGCCAGATTAATACAAAAATGAACAAGCGGTCCCCCAAAAATAAAAGGAGCGCTGAACCACCGCCACGACTTATGTTACAATCATTAAAACAGAATTGTGGAGCTACCTAACACCCTCGTAGATATAATGTTATACTCTAGCTTTGCTTCTAATTACCTAGTTTAATATATTGTTACCTGTTTTATCCCTTAAGGAGGGATGCTTTGATGCTGGTGGAGGTTCTCTTGATCCAAGAAATTCGGACAACCTTTCACCTCCTCGGATCAGGCACTGTATGACCCATACAGGATTTGTGCTTCCCCATGAAAATAATAATAACTAGAGGCATTTCATTGGTTTAGCGCTTCTATTTTATTTTAATAATAATAGAGCCATTTCAGTCTATGCGCGAGCCGAGAGGTATCCCCATATTCCACATATTCTACACATATGCTGCTATTTATGATAATCTATGTAACTGTATTTGTGTATAACTGAATAAACTTACTTACTTAACCCCAGTCCCCTATCTCTCAATGCCTGAGGAGGATTATTTACAGACAGACTGCTATGTCGAGTACCAGGTAATCCTTTACTTAAATTATACAACATGAGCTATGTAACTGGGGAGGTCCCTAAATCATGGATGGACCAATAGCCTCATCATTCCCATTCTAAAACTCAATGAACAAAATGCATTTAGTGCAATATATCTTTCTAGCTGCTTTTGTAAAACATTTGAGAGGATGATTCTAAATCGTCTCATGCAGAGAACCAAACAATTCCTGTCTCCCCGGTTGTATGGTTTCATGCATGGAAGGAGTGTGCATTATTGCATAATAATCTTTCTCACCCTGCACACTGACATCTCCAACACTACCCTCCTTGGCTTTAAATCTGCCTTTGATATAGCTAACTGGCATGTAATCATTAGTGAAATTACCAGAATAAATGTAAGAAGATGGCTTCCCCACCTGATTAGTCTTCTGTGTTGCTCCAGGGTCACAGAAATGTAAATAGACGTTAAAATAGGAACTCCACATGAAGGTGTCCTCATTCCCACCTTATTCAATATTTTAATAATGCTTTACTATATGCTATGCCTTACTATTGTCCATAAGGCAACCACACAAGCACTAAAAATTTGAAGCCGATCGAATACAGCTTACTCGATTTATATACGATAATTTTAGAGGAAAGTTTTTTTTTTCTGAGAATGTACCGAAAATAGTAGTCTCGCTTAGCTGGTAGTAATAAGTTATCACGTTATATACACTGATGGATCTAAACAGGAGTTTTCTGGCAGGGCTGCATCTGCTCTTGTTGCCACCTCCCTATACCTGGAGAGAGTTCCAGGGGTCAACGCCCCTGCGGCCCGGTCTGTGACCAGGCCTCATGTTGGATCAGAGCCTGATCAACCAGGCTGTTACTGCTGGCCGCACGCAGTCCAACGTACGAACCACAGCCTGGCTGGTCAGGTACCGACTTTAGGTGCCTGTCCAGTGCCTGCTTGAAGACAGCCAGGGGTTTGTTGGTAATCCCCCTAATGTATGCTTGGAGGCAGTTGAACAGTCTTGGGCTCCTGACACTTATTGTGTTGTCTCTCAACGTGCTAGTGGCACCCCTGCTTTTCATTGGGGGGATGTTACATCGCCTGCCGAGTATTTTGCTTTCGTAGGGAGTGACTCTCGTGTGCAAGTTTGGTACTAATCCCTCGAGAATTTTCCAAGTGTATATAATAATGTATCTCTCCCGCCTGCGTTCTAGGGAGTACAGGTTTAGGAACTTCAAGCTTTCCCAGTAATTGAGGTGGTTTATCGCAGTTATGCAACCCGTGAAGGTTCTCTGCACATTTTCTAGGTCAGCAATTTCACCTGCCTTGAAAGGTGCAGTTAGTGTGCAGCAATATTCCAGCCTAGATAGAACAAGCGACCTGAAAAGTGTCAACATGGGCTTGGCATCCCTGGTTTTGAAGGTTCTCATTATCCATCCTGTCATTTTTCTAGCAGATGCGATTGCTACCGTGTTAGGGTCCCTGAAGGTGAGATCCTCTGACATGATCACTCCCAGGAAGGAAAGTTTCCCTGAAAATAGGGTGTAGATATAACTGTCATAGTGAATATCACAGTGGTGCCATAGTATACAGATAAGTTAATAAATGTTAAAGTGAAAACTAAGGGGGAAGTGTTAGGCCTAACGAGTTTCGTGTTTGAAATCAGTTGCCAGCGGTCGCCGTATCCTTACAACGCAGGTCAGCTGTATTGATAATTTTAAACTGCTAGTGTACCTGACCAATATCTAGGGATTACATTGATATAAAAGAATTTCTATCGAAATACGAATAGGTGCACAATCTTGAGAAAATACGTAAATTGTCCAGCTCGAAAAAAAAATGCGATAACCAGTGTCGAGTTGTGAGTTGTCAGTGAACGATTTCAACAACATAAGACTTATTCACTATGTACATAATACTAGAGAAATTGATTGAGTTTATTCTAGTTATATATTATTTCAAATTACAATATGATTATACTATACTATTAAAATGACAATACTAGAGAAATTGGTTGTATATTTTATTTCAAGTTACAATATGTCGATGCTATACTAGTAAAATAACAATACTAGAGAAATTTATTGCGTTTCTTCTAGTTATATATATATTTCAAATTAACAATATGATGATACTATACTATTAAAATGACAATATGATGATATGAAATTGCAACAAGTGTTAAGGAGGATGACAATATAAAACTGAGATTATCTTAAGTAAAATAACATTGGGTTTGAAAGTTTGTTACAGTATGAGTATTTAGTATACAGTGAGTAGGTGATTTTTGAGAAGAGTCTTGAATTGATTTTCCGACAAGGTTAACTTAATATTTACTGGTAATGAATTCCAGATTCTGGGGCCCTTTATGTGCATAGAATTTTTACATTGGTTGGTATGGATTCCGGGTATGTCAAATAGTTATCTGTGTGGAAAATATTGGTATTTTCCGAAAGTTGTAATTGATAAACTTTCCAATATGAACAGATATCCTTAATGTACCGCTGGTACATAGGGGTATGTAATAGAGAACCATCATACCAGCGGGGAGGAAGCGGGAAGAGGCTGGGCAGGGAGGAGGTAGAGGGGAATGGGCAGTGAGTGGACAGCCAGCCTACCCATCAGAGTTCAAGTCGGTATGGCCAGTAAAATTTGGAGATTCCGCCCGCCAAATCGGATTTAATTACCTCCTTTCGTAATGTGGAGGAATATCCAGTGCCGCGGCGAATATAAAGTGGGACAATCGGTCCAGGAGGTCCAGTAATAGGACAATAATTGTGAAATAAGGTGCCGCCGGCGAGTGACGCGGTCATAGGCCTATTTGAACTGAGTGAAATGACCATACGGCAGGATAAAGTCGTAACCCTGATGCGGGGGAGTTCATCTCAGAAGAGACTGAAATATATTCGATGGACTTTGGGAAATGGTGAATATAGTGAAACCGAGTTGTAAATAATCAGGGGTTGATTGCATGAGCGGGTCTGGTTTGGGTACGCCATACCCCGACCGCCATATTGGATGTGATTGAAATGAACTAACATATCGCAAGTTATCTACTCGAAATTCAAGTATCGAGACTGTGAATGTGTATAAACTAGTGGGGCATTAAGCCGGGATATACGTAATATGTAAAGTTATATGTATAAACAGTACAAAAGGTCGGATTACTGAGAGGATCTGATTCGCTACCCCGACGAGACAGCTAATACCATCGCGATCGAATCAGATCGCAGGAGGACGTCAACAACGGAACGACTCCCTCATCTAAAGCTAAGTACTCTGCTTGCGTATTTGTTATTGGCCAATGATATTGTTACGCACAGTAGATGTACTTTAGCTAGGTCAACGATCTACGATACACCGCTATGATGCTGTTAATTAGGTGAGTGTTGGTCATGTTAATTTAACTAAGTGTTCTCTACCTCTTCTCCGGAGTGATCAGTTGTTTAATAACCAATACAGTCCACTTAAATTTAATATAACATAACTATAATAAATGATTTTCTCAATTTTTTTTATACTGGTCCAGAGTGCAGTGGGCTAACGAGAATATTGAAGGTACCCCCTCGGTGCGGCCAGGAGCGGGTAAAGTTCTCACATACCTTTAAGGGAATGACTGCGGTAAAATTATACGAGCCTGTCATCTCCCTGGGAGTTTGTTTATTGCTAGTGGCGGTGTCCCAGATAGACTTATCTCTCACAATCTGTGTCTTGTGTCGTGGTCGTGGGACCTATTAAAGTTGCTGAGGAGAATTTTGAGCGGAGGGTTGATATTAGCATGTAGAGTTTTATGTATGTAGTAGGCACATGAATAGGTATGAATGTTTTTTTACGGTGAGTACCTGGAGTCTACCTGGAGAGAATTCCAGGGGTCAACGCCCCCGCGGCTCGAGACCAAAAGATAAACTCACTAACGTTTCCCCCAGAAAACTGGCCAGATACTGAGAGAAAGGAAGTTATCGTCTTACTGTAATGGGTCTGGATGGAGAAAGATATCCACAGTACTTCGAGATATCTTCTCCGAGATCCCCAGGTCTGATGTTGGTAGACACGTGGGTTGCCGCGCAGCTGTTCACGGCAGTTGTTGACAGAACAGTGTCTGGTCTGAGAAGGGCGCAGGTCATGCATCATGAGTCCCACACTGCTTGACCTCAGCATGGGATTGCCATTTCTCGTTGGCTTATATAACCTAATGTTCGCCTATTGAGGCCTAAATCTACCTATGTTAAGATGCTAGAACTACATTATTAATATCTAAAGTTGCCTCAATAATCCTAATATTAGTCACTACCTGAACAAACCTACCTAGACCTCCATAGGAGAGTAAATCTATCAATTAATATGTGCAATCTACTTACCTTCACCAACTACTGTGTTTGTTTGGGTGGGTGTGTGGGTTCATAAACTCAGAGGACCTATCCGTGGTATGTTTAAGGCTTCATATGGCTTATTTACCCGGTGGAACTTGGGCGACCCCAAAAAGTTCCACAATCCACCACCATATGCCCCGGCATCCCACACAGTTGTTGACAGCTGGCACATCCTCACCTGTCCAACGTATGTCACAAAAACCTGTGTTCAGAAAATTTCCATCATTACATACGAAGGGATTTGCCTTCGTAAAGACATCTTAAGGGAAAATGATCCCTCCAGCATCCCTGCATATAAGCTTTGGGACCATCTCCCTATGTTGATGGTGTGAATAATCCCATACTGCTGGAACACCTCCCTGATGTCCACCTCTCCGGCCTCAAAGGGTACATTATGAATTCTAATCCATTTATACGTTGTTGAAATGTCGCGGAGACGTACCTCCAAGCCTGTCGATACAACTTTCCTCTGGTCCAGATAGGTGTCGACAATCCTCTCATACATGGCACTGCAGGCGAATTTCATGAAAATCCTCGTAGCTCCATTCAATGATATCCCATACATTTGAGATACCATATGTGTCCCTCAGTATGACAGGCAGCAACACATCAGCATTCGTGGGGTATATCGCCCCTTGAAGAATCTCGATGCACACAGTATTGACCCTCCTCCTGTACCCGTCGGCCATCTTGGTGAAAATAAAGTTTTGCAGTATTGCCACCAGAGGTCTATGCCAGCACACCCGTACACCTCAAGGACTTGGCAGTGAATCCAATCACATTTTGTAGGTCTGGGGCCCCCCACATACATGTCTGGACCTCTATTATGTTGTGATCTGAGTATATTGTTTTTGATATGATGACATTTCATATCAGATCATCATTATTAGTGAAGATGAGGTCCAGCATATTCTCCAGTCTTGTAGGCTCTATTATTTGCTGGTTTAAGGTGAATTTGGTGCAGAGATTTAAAAGCTTGTGGGTGTATGGGTTTTCATCTGAGCTGCCTCCTGGTGTTTTCTCTGCTACCACATTATTTGCAATATTCCTCCATTTTAGGTGCCTTAAATTGAAATCCCCCAGGAGCAAGATGTTGGGGGCAGGAGCTGGAAGGTTTTCCAGACAGTGGTCAATTTTCAGAAGCTGTTCCTGGAATTGTTGGGACGTTGCATCCGGAGGCTTGTATACAACCACGATGACCAAGTTTTGATTCTCGATCTTTACTGCTAAAATTTCAACTACATCATTTGAGGCATTTAGTAGTTCTGAGCATATAAGTGACTGTGATATACAGGCTAAACCCCCACCCCCTCTTTTGCCTATTCACTCTCACATCTGTATAGGTTGTAGCCCAGGATCCATATTTCATTGTCCAAGTGATCCTTTATGTGGGTCTCTGTGAAAGCCGCAAACATTGCATTTGACTCTGTAAGCTGTCCACGGATGTAAGGTATTTTGTTGTTCATCGCTGGCTTTAGACCCTGTATATTTGCAAAGATGAATGTCGTCGGACTGGTGGTATGAGGGGGGGGGGGTCTTTTTTTTTCCTGGCACTAATATCTGTTGTTCTGGAGTGGAGGCCATTGAATGTGATTCCACTCCAGAAATGATTGCAGTTGGTGTACGATTTCTGTCATTTCCTGCCAGCTTTTTTTCCTTCCTGGCACTAAAAAACCTCTCTCTCCAGTGGCTGTGGCTACCCAGGTTTTGCCATGGTCTGGATGTTCTGTGTCATCTTGTACCCTTTAGGTGGTATGCCTGGCAGTATAAGTTATAGCACTGTCTTTCCTGAACTGATGAGTGGCACATTTCAGGGTGGAAAAGCTTACAGGACGGGAGGTTGCATTTTCCTGTTTTTATATGGGCACGGCATTTTCTGGGGTGATCATAATTGCATATCCCATCTGTTTTCCCAGATATTCCATGCCTGCAGATACCAAGTGCATAATATTCACATAGGCCTGGTTTCCATTTGCACTGGTTTTTTGTGACTGTGTTCCCCATTGTATTCCCTATTGGTGCATGTGTTCCTGTCTCGTTTCTGTTTTCGGCACTAGTGCTAACAATGGAGCCTTCATCAGTTTCTGGTAATTTATCTTCAGTATTTCCCGGAGCATCCCCCTGTTTACTATTTACTGTGGTATTGCTAGTTTGTAACATTGGTTTTTGTGTGTCCTTGTCTACACCTGTTTCCCCACTAGAGCTCCTGTTCCCCTTCAGGTCACCATCATTTATTTCTCCATTCTTACAGTTACTGTCTACCAGGGCAACATCTGTACCAGGGGTGATAGCACCATCTGGCCCAGATTTTTTACTTTCCCAACTGTTATAGAATGCTGTCATGTTTTTTATGAAGGCTGATATGATGTCATCTTTTAATATCAATGTGATTTTATTCCACAGTTCGTTCTCATTTGGGCATACCCAAAAACACTTCCCTGGTTTAATATCTTGTGTAGTAGATTCCTGAATGCTTGCACAAGGAGCGTGGCTCCATTTACCACATAACAAATTCCCACTCTAGACAGCATACTCCACCTATATTCAAAACTTTAAAACTACTTTAAAACAGGAGGCCTGGTCACAGACTGGGCCGCGGGGGCGTTGACCCCTGGAATTCTCTCCAGGTAGACTCCAGGTACTCACCGTAAAAAAACATTCATACCTATTCATGTGCCTACTACATACATAAAACTCTACATGCTAATATCAACCCTCCGCTCAAAATTCTCCTCAGCAACTTTAATAGGTCCCACGACCACGACACAAGACACAGATTGTGAGAGATAAGTCTATCTGGGACACCGCCACTAGCAATAAACAAACTCCCAGGGAGATGACAGGCTCGTATAATTTTACCGCAGTCATTCCCTTAAAGGTATGTGAGAACTTTACCCGCTCCTGGCCGCACCGAGGGGGTACCTTCAATATTCTCGTTAGCCCACTGCACTCTGGACCAGTATAAAAAAATTTGAGAAGATCATTTATTATAGTTATGTTATATTAAATTAAAGTGGACTGTATTGGTTATTAAACAACTGATCACTCCGGAGAAGAGGTAGAGAACACTTAGTTAAATTAACATGACCAACACTCACCTAATTAACAGCATCATAGCGGTGTATCGTAGATCGTTGACCTAGCTAAAGTACATCTACTGTGCGTAACAATATCATTGGCCAATAACAAATACGCAAGCAGAGTACTTAGCTTTAGATGAGGGAGTCGTTCCGTTGTTGACGTCCTCCTGCGATCTGATTCGATCACGATGGTATTAGCTGTCTCGTCGGGGTAGCGAATCAGATCCTCTCACTAATCCGACCTTTTGTACTGTTTATACGTATAACTTTACATATTACGTATATCCCGGCTTAATGCCCCACTAGTTTATACACATTCACAGTCTCGATACTTGAATTTCGAGTAGATAACTTGCGATATGTTAGTTCATTTCAATCACATCCAATATGGCGGTCGGGGTATGGCGTACCCAAACCAGACCCGCTCGATGCAATCAACCCCTGATTATTTACAACTCGGTTTCACTATATTCACCATTTCCCAAAGTCCATCGAATATATTTCAGTCTCTTCTGAGATGAACTCCCCCGCATCAGGGTTACGACTTTATCCTGCCGTATGGTCATTTCACTCAGTTCAAATAGGCCTATGACCGCGTCACTCGCCGGCGGCACCTTATTTCACAATTATTGTCCTATTACTGGACCTCCTGGACCGATTGTCCCACTTTATATTCGCCGCGGCACTGGATATTCCTCCACATTACGAAAGGAGGTAATTAAATCCGATTTGGCGGGCGGAATCTCCAAATTTTACTGGCCATCCCGACTTGAACTCTGATGGGTAGGCTGGCTGTCCACTCACTGCCCATTCCCCTCTACCTCCTCCCTGCTACAGAGTGCACATGCTGTGGATTCCATCTCACATTGGTCTTCAGATGCATGATAGAACTGATAAATTGGCTAAGTTTTATGCTTTCAAAGAGGGGATAGATTACAATCTTGGCTTGTCAGTTAGCAGTTTGAGAACAATAATACGAAAAGAACTTCAACTGAATTTTATTGACTTAAGACTCAGGGAGTTTGACACCAGTCAGTCCATCTATCATCATTCTATCATGCAGGAGGAGCCACATGTCTATGGTGCATCCAACAAAATAAGCAGACT